>CM065704.1:11359410-11384410 GCA_017654935.2 Phymorhynchus buccinoides
CTCTGTGAAATTCGGGTTGCTCCCACCTGGAGTGAGGGTCGCAGCCAGAGGCGCACCATCCTTTGTAGGGTGTGCGTGTGTGTATATAATGTGTGTGTGTGCGTGTGCGTTTGTGTGTGCCCGCCCGCCCGCGCGGGCGTGTGTGTGTGTGTGCGTGCGTGCGTGCGTGCGTGCGTGCGTGCGTGCGTGCGTGCGTGCGTGCGTGCGTGCGTGCGTGCGTGCGTGCGTGCGTGCGTGTGTGTGTGTGTGTGTGTGTGTGTGTGTGTGTGTGTGTGCGTGTGCGCGTGCGCGCGCGTGTGTGTGTATGTGTGTGTGCGCGCGCGTGCGATGACACAATATCCAAACGTGAGTATAGACAACTGTTGATTGTGAATCGATTGCTGCCACGCACAGCGAGGAAGAAGAAGAAGAACCATACAAGGATACGCACTATCCATACTACTGTGACTGCTCATATTAAGTACATGCAGTTATTAGCCTCAGCATAATAATTCCTAAAAAGCCGCCTCAGACTCTTCAACCCAGTGGAATAATACTGGTTGGACTTTTCCCCCAGTTTTCCTTTCTTTTGACAGAGCGATTAGAAATCATAAATGCACAATTTGGTCAGATGAAACTCTTCCAACCGGTCAGAAAGAAGGAATTGTCGACTGCGCCATTTAGGCTACTTTCAACTCACTCAGTCAGTTGTTATGTGGGGGGAAACAGCGAATGTTTGAAGGCGGCACACTGCCTCAACTAGTTGAAGAGAGTTCACCACTGTATTTGGTATTCGACTGAAAGGTTGCATAATGTGAGGCGGTTTTTAAACACAATTTGTTTTAAAGAAGAAAACAGCGTTGTTGGCTTGTTTTTTGTGTTTGTTTTTGGGGGGTGAAAAAGGAATAAAAGGAATGATGGCTGTGTACGAAATGAGTCCTAAAGACAAAGGACACACACAATCACCCACACATTGAAACAACCACTCTGTTTCAGTAACAAACGCTGACTCGTTTTATTCTTCCTATTACAATTCCAAGTTGCACCTATTTTCTCACAACTGATATTTTATTTTCATGCTTTCTTTCAATCACTACTTTATACTCAGATTCCCAAATGTTCCAGCCTCATCCCAACTGTGTCCAAACAAGAACTATTTCAACATGATCTCTTGCTTACATTAGAACAAATACACCTGTTATAATTACGATATTATTATATATTTATCTTAGAGAAGCTCGTAATAAAATAAGCTAAATCAGTATATGAAAACGTGACACCCACAGTAACTCACCTAACGACAAAGGACACACACAATCAGCCACACATGGAAACAACCCATTCTGTTTCAGTAACAAACGCTGACTGAATTCCAATCCTCTCAATCAGAAACGATGAGTGAGTACTGTTCTTGAGCAAGGGAAACTAGAACTAATCTCAGTATTGAAATAGAAATGCGGGCTGCATTCAAACACGGCCTTAGAAACACTATGGGCGTGTTCAGACACTCCGTTACATCTGCACGAGAGTTCCCAATAAACCAGAAATTGGAGAACAAAACAACTATATTTTTGCTCTTACTTTCGAACCAAATGTGATTAGATTCTGTCAGTAATTATTTAGTTATGCTGCATGCAAGTTTAAACAGTGATGAATAAAATGCATTAAAAAAATGTATTCCAACGATGTTCCCAGTCAACTCCAATCCGCCTCACACTATCCAACCTTCTAGTCGAAACAAAAATTCAGTTGTGAACTCCATCCAACTATAGCTGCGGCCGCGTGCCGTCTTCACACTATCAGCAAGCATTGGCTGTTTTCCCCCACAACTGCCTGAGTGAGTTGGAAGTAAACAATGGTGCGGTCGCCGATCGCTTCCGACCGGTTGAAAGAATTTCGATGGACCAAAGTTTGCATTTGTGATTTCTACTCACTATGTCGAAAGAAAAGAAAACTAGACTGGGTCGAATAGTCTGAATATTGGTACCCTATCCCTCCACAGAATCTAATTATCATAATATATCATTTAAGTTTGTATGCCCCTATCTACATTACGTTTTTGACCATGAACAGGCGATCGTTTCACAAGGGCCAACGTTACGTTGCGCTCGCTCAAATCGGCAAAAACGGTCTAAGAAACACCCTTCGTTTGCCGATAGTTCGCATGGCGTTTTGTTCTTACCAGCAAGCGAGCAAGCGAGCAGGCAGCAAACTACCCGGAACTTTCACGTGACTTGTAGCTGGTTATTACATTTATAATTGTTGATTGGTCGATCAAAGTTTGGTTAAAATAATACTTTTTTTTTACCAATCAGACAAGAGCTTGTAATATTGTTTCACAAACTGTAAAGTGATTCCTAGACCCCTTCTGGTGTAACAGTTATGCGCGCGGCGACCATCGTCTAGATAAACTCGACCCAGAACTCCTAACTTCAGAGTTTGGCAATAACCGTCCTGCAGAATTCAATAAGACTAATTTTGCAGAGAAGAAAACTGAAGAGGTAGATCTGACCTGATGGAGATCTGACCTCTTCATTGTTTTTTCTTTGTGCATTGTTTCCAGAGCTGGCATTCCGCCCTTTTAAACCAAAACAAGAAGAAAAAAATTCATCATCATAGTGTTCACGCACAAATAAAGGCAGACAGACGGACAAAAACAATACCTCATCAACAAATAAAAAAACAAAACCGGCAGAAGAAAAGATAGACA
Source organism: Phymorhynchus buccinoides (assembly GCA_017654935.2). NCBI lineage: Eukaryota > Metazoa > Mollusca > Gastropoda > Neogastropoda > Raphitomidae > Phymorhynchus > Phymorhynchus buccinoides. The sequence goes on from CM065704.1 coordinate 11,362,100, forward strand.
CAAGCCAAAAATTGAACTTATTCAATAAGTCATTGTCAACACAGCTGTTCCGGGAAGAACTGTTAGTATCAGGGCTTTTCTCAAGCCAACTTCATACTGAACAAAAGACGATGTCTACTAGCATACAGAACAGGGGAAAACGGCTTAGATAATTATAAAACTTTAATTTAATGATCAGACCAAGTAATACACAATCGCACTAAAGCTGGAGACAGACTATGCGACTGCCTCATATGACTCGATCAGGTCGTGACGTTGACCAAATTTTGTTTCCCACACAGAAGAGGTCACAAGCCATCTGACTCGATCAGACTCGATCAGTGAAATGTAGAACCCGCCCTATTCGGCCCTGTCACCTGACTGGGCTCGACTGAGTCAGACTGATCAAGCAGGATGGTATGCAAATGAGGTGAAACGTCACGACCTGATCGAGTCACATGAGGCAGTCACATAGTCTGTCGCCCGCTTAAGCTGGAGACAGACTATGCGACTGCCTCATATGACTCGATCATGTCGTGACGTTGACCAAATTTTGTTTCCCGCACAGAAGAGGTCACAAGCCATCTGACTCGATCAGACTCGATCAGTGAAATCTAGAACCCGCCCTATTAGGCCCTGTCACCTGACTGAGTCAGACTGATCGAGAATGATGGCATGCAAATGAGGTGAAACGTCACGACCTGATCGAGTCACATGAGGCAGTCACATAGTCTGTCGCCAGCTTTAAACCAAATTGCATAAAGTGTGTACTAACCAAACTGCACACAAGAAACAATGTCAGTAGTTTTTATTTATTTCATTACGTTGCAAATCACTCAAGACTTCCATCCAATGACTTGACCAACATCGTCTGAAATATACTTGATGCATCAAAGTGGAAAATATCACCATTTGAAACAAAGTACAGTATTTGTTGGAGTAATGTCAAGGGTTAGAAAAAAATATCTTGCAGAATGGTTCGAAATCTGAAATTGTGAACACGATTTGATCAATATTAAATGGTTGTCCATAGGTCAAGAATTGATTATCATCTACCTGCCCTTTGCTAATATGTCCTCAGAGGCTTTCAACTGTGAAAAAAAGCATTTGAATGAGAAATGTTGTCTCTTCTTATATCTGCTTTTATACGAAATCATCCACGTTATCATTAAAAAAAAGTTTGACGTGGCTTAATGTTTCAATATATTTTGTAGTTAGTTTTTGTTTTTAATTGATGCCATAAAGAGTCTGCAACGGGACAGAACACATGCTTTCATCGATGTGGTAGAGTCATAATTAACTTTATTAATCGACAGTGTACAAGCCATTTATTTATTCCCTTGCAAATGAACTCACTATATACTACAATAAAGCTTCTCCAATTCCACATAGCTACTGCCTAACATATCATATGTTATGTTACAGCGAAAAGGATTTCCAAAGGTAAGAGTGTTTGGTCGGCCAGCCAACCACATATGCTCGTGATACCAAAATAACAGAATACAAGGGCTTTGTGATGTACTCTCGTGAGAGACAAACTTTATGGAAAAAGGCCGGTTTTCTTTTCAACGTCTTTAAGTGTAAACTATGCTCATGTAGTAGATTGTGTCGTCTGATGCTTTGAGTTGATAGAAAATGTGATTTATTGACATAAGCATCGGGACAAATGTGTTATTTGATGCATCAGAGTTGCTTTTGTTGTTGTTGTTCAATCAATCAACCAACCAATCAATCAATCAATCAATCAATCAATCAATCAATCATTTAGTGTCCTCATCTCATCAACACAAAGAAATTTGTCTTGCAATCGATCAATACAAAACACACACACACACACAAAAACACAAATACAAAAGAAATTGCAATAATTGCGAACTCCCTAAGGTGTATGTACACGTGATCACCCCCCACCACGACAACAGAGCGACAGGCCAGTCAGTTGTTGTTGTTTTTTTCTTTCTTTTTTCCAGACTGTCTATAATGTAGGGAAATGAATGTCTTATTGTTGTTTGTTGGTTTGCTCTGGCTAAAAGACTCCAGGGATCATCCCAATGGCCAAAGCACTTGAACACTATGGTACAAGTGCATCAGCTACGGATGAGAACATTACGTGTGTGACCTTTTTTCATTACCCCGCCACGTGGGCAGCCATACTCCGTCTTCAGGGGATTTTGGAGACTGATGATGTTATGCTAGGAGCTTGTCACGACTAATGACAATCCTCGCATAGCTATGCATAGCATAACAACATCTTGATGTAGCCTTGGTGTTCTAGCTTGTGTCAACTGGTCAGACAAAGCCTTATGCCAAGGCCGACTGTTTTTAACTAATTGATATCAAAATGATGCCGTATGTTTCCGAAATAGTGTTCTTTCATTTGCCAAACGTTGAAGTCATCTTTCTGATACGTTTTTAAAAAAAATTATTTAAACAATTCCTCCCCTTCTTAAACACAACATTAAGAAACTAACGTAGGTACACACTCTTAGTAAACTTGTACTTTTGTAACCTTAGAATAAAAATTATCATAACTTTTCATCATTCGTAAGCGCATACATTCAGATTTCCTAAATACGTATTTTAAAGTATGCAGCATATCCCAAATGTATTAAATATCAAACTATTGAATTCCATGTGCAATACAGTCAATCAATCAACCAATCAGTCAATAATGTTTGATTAGATTCAAGATCAAGAAAGAGGAATTTGATTTTACATCCCCAGTGAAACATCAATCCTTTCATTGGTTGCGTTTCTTTGTAGACCAGCATGACACTCATGTGACTGAACATGGATTTGTTGTTTGCTTGTGTGTTATGGATTTCGTTGTTTGGGGACTAAAATGCCAAAACAAAACGCACAAATGAAAGAGTCTGCTTTGCATTTGTAGATATCCATAAAGCCAGCTGCTTCCTGATGACGTCGCATGTAAATTATACCATGGCAACTTTTGAAAATAGCTTCCAGATAAACACCACAATTCAGTCACTGACTGCCCACAAGTTTGTGCCTTGGGACAATCCTGATAACATTGTCAGTGCAAATGTGGAGTTTATAGCGAGCCAAATCAAAAACACATTAATTGTGTTCTTGTTTCTGATTGGTGGACCCGGTAACGTCATCAACATGGCGGTGTTCTACAAACAGGGGTTAAAGGATCGGGTCAACATGTGTCTGTTTGCTTTATCCCTAGCTGACGAAATCAATTTGATGACGATAGTTCTTGGGAACAGCGAAGCCCTATATCTACAGTATGCTACAGGGAGAAAAGAAGGCCCGTTTAAGATTTTCCTAAATGCCAATTATTATAGAGTTTTGTTTGGGTTTGTTTATGTGTCTTCCATCCTCTCAGCACTCATTGCATGTGAGAGGTGCTACTGTGTACTGAGTCCACTCAAATACCAAACGAAACTGTCCTCTAAAACCATGGCTGTGATTATAGCTGCTGATTACATTTTTGTAATAGGACTGTTCTTTCTTGTTTTGGGATTCAGATATCGCGCCACAAGCTTTTATGATCCAGAGTCTGGAACAAGCAGGACAACGTTCACGTTAACCGATTTTTATAAAGAGCACAGAGACTTTCTTGACTTCCTTTACGGGGCATTCATTGGTGTTGGATTATCAACGTTGGTGATTGTAGTTGTGGTGGTGACAACATTAATCACTGTGGTGAAGCTTTCTCAGATCGTGAAATGGCGTAATGAATCATCCGTTTCTATCTCCTCCAAGGAAGTAGCCCTCACCAAAATGTTGATTTGTACCTCTGTCTTGTTTGTGATTTGCATTATTCCTGTTAGCTTGACTCGCTTCCTTCCCTATGTTTTCCAAGACTTTAATCAAGGCAGACGCCATCATAATTTGTACTTGTTATTTGCGTATATTGCCGGTTTATTCATTTTCATCAACTCCAGTTTCAACATTGTGGTGTACTATGTGATGGGGTCTCGATACAGACAGACCTTCTGGTCTTTGTGTGGAAGGCGTCCTGATTCCAAACAGAAAACACGTGTGATGACTGGGTCTGACTGAAACGAGAACAAATACATGTCACTGGAAACATAATCGTACGTTCAAGGTCAAGTATTCGTTAACATCTCCAAAAGAGATATTCAGGATATAAGTGTGTATTGCCATCAGTTACATCGGTAACAATTGTCTCTGGCAAAATTTAAAAAAACTTTATCTTTGATCTCAATGGTAAATTTAAAAAAAAAAGCTCAACCCAGGCATCACATTGCGGAATGACGACAGCATCACGAACATTGGACCTGTCTATTTCTCTCTTCTTTTGAAGCGTTTAGAGGTAACGTTCGGAATACGAGGTGTCGTGCCTGATTGGTTCACGTCTTACATAAGTGACCATACCTTCTCTGTCATTATGAATGGAGTTCTATCTTCTTACTCATCTCTCAGATATGGAGTCCCACTGAGCTCAGTATTGGGCCATGTTCTCTTTACTCTCTACTCACAGCCATTGTCTAACATGATTGTTGCACATTCATGCGATTTCCACAAATATGCTGATAATACTGAGGCGTCACAGAGTGGTGCCCCTGGGGATTTGGCTCCCATTCAGACTGGCATTGAGACATTTGCCAATGATGTGCTAGGATAGATGAACAGCAACAAGTAGAGTTCCTGCCTGTTGGTTCTCCCGGTCGTCTAGAAATAATCGACAGTGAGTCCGCAGACGTTGGAGGTAGCAATGTTCCCTTCAAATCATCAGTGAAATACCTTGGGTTTACAATCGACCAAACCCTTTCAATATCAGCAATGTTTGTCGTTCATGTTTTCTTGAACTGAGACATATTGAGGCCATTCGGTCATTCCTCTCAACCAGCTCATGCAACCGCTTTGTTACAGCACTTTACTCACATCTCGCCTCCATTTCTGTAGCTCTCGATTTCTGTTTTTTGAACGTTCCTAAAGTGAATTTAAAGTCTTTTGGACAACGCAGTTTTTGGTGTGTGAGCCCCTACTATCTGGAATTCCTTGCCTGTTGACCTCCAACATCAATCAGCACTTCCCGCTTTCAACCCCCAACTCACAACTCATCTGTTTCAAAGAGCTTTCTCTCTGAAACTTTCACGTAAATTAGGTGATGGTCGAATGAATGTGTATAATGATGGTGTATGTTAGCCCCATTGCGTGTGAATCAATCAATGTGAGTGCCTAGAGTTTAATTATGAAGAAAGGCGCTGTATAAATACCATGTATTATTATTACTGTTTTTGTTTTTTTACTCAGTAAAAGTGTCTTGTCTGTCCATCCTTGTTTCTGCCTCTGTCTTTCTTTCTTGTTGTCTGTGTCTCTGTCTCTCTCTATCAGTCTCTCTGTCTCTCTTTCTTGTTGTCTGTGTCTCTGTCTCTCTCTATCAGTCTCTCTGTCTCTCTTTCTTGTTGTCTGTGTCTATGTCTCTCTCTATCAGTCTCTCTGTCTCTCTTTCTTGTCTGTGTCTCTGTCTCTCTCTATCAGTCTCTCTGTCTCTCTTTCTTGTTGTCTGTGTCTATGTCTCTCTCTATCAGTCTCTCTGTCTCTCTTTCTTGTTGTCTGTGTCTATGTCTCTCTCTATCAGTCTCTCTGTCTCTCTTTCTTGTTGTCTGTGTCTATGTCTCTCTCTATCAGTCTCTCTGTCTCTCTTTCTTGTTGTCTGTGTCTATGTCTCTCTCTATCAGTCTCTCTGTCTCTCTTTCTTGTTGTCTGTATCTATGTCTCACTCTATCAGTCTCTCTGTCTTTCTTTCTTGTTGTCTGTGTCTATGTCTCTCTCTATCAGTCTCTCTGTCTCTCTTTCTTGTTGTCTGTGTCTATGTCTCTCTCTATCAGTCTCTCTGTCTCTCTTTCTTGTTGTCTGTGTCTATGTCTCTCTCTATCAGTCTCTCTGTCTCTCTTTCTTTCACTCGTCCTTTCTATAGCACGAAATGAAAATAAATAGGCCCTAGTTTTGCCAACGAGAGATTCGGCTACGCTTATTTATTTGCTTCCATTCAAAAGAAAGAACCTGTGTAGCTGTGTGTGAACGATTTCAGGACAAAAACACATGGTAACGAAACCGGTACCTTTGAGCTGGGAAATTCGACGCTTCACTTCACTTCATGGCTAAGTGCCCAAGGCACGAAACGACGAATTTCCCAGTTCAAAGGTACCTTTTTCGTCACCATTCTTTTTCAAACTATTGATTCGAAAGGTACAGCAGTCAACATTTCATCATCCTTGTGTGTGAACTATCTTTTTTTTTTAAATTGCCAAATCCACAAAATACAGCTTTAGTCAATGTCTCCCTGTTTGGTTGTGTGTACATATCTCACATGGTTATGCTGGAGATTTTACATTTAATATTCACAGGATCACAACTCTCTCTCTCTCTCTCTCTCTCTCTCTCTCTCTCTCTCTCTCTCTCTCTCTCTCTCTCTCTCTCTCTCTCTCTCGCTCTCAAGCAAGCAAGATGGCGACCAACACGCAGCGCTCAGGAATGTTCCTCTTCATTAAGTTGAATTTGGTTGAGTTCTTGGTTCCGTAAGAAAGCCAGAGTTGGAGAGTTTGTTGTTGTGGGGTTACTCTACAGGTAGGCAATTACAATAACGACAAAATAACGACAAAATGATTGGCATTGAACTGCGGAGGGCCAGAATCGGTGGTTTTCACCTGGCCAGAAAATTGGCAGTGTTTACGCCTGAGAAGGCACAGGCGAGTGAAGTTGACTTGACATTAAGTGATATTATTATCGCATGTACGGTTATTCTCACATTCTTGAAATGCTTGGCAGTGTTGTTGTCTAACCTAGCAGTCATGAACAGTCTCTCCTTTCGTTCTGACATACAAGAGCAGCTGATAGCGTCAGGGACAATGCCAGGCTGGGAAAATCTGACGGCTCAATTTGTTGGTGACGAACAGATGAAGGCAATTTTGCATGTGCCTGTGGTTGTTGGACTGTGTGCGACGAACGCTGTATACTTGATGTGGAAGATTTTGCTGAGTCATGATGTGCATGTCGACCCAGGTCCCGTAACTCCGCATGACACGTGCGACATGGAAGACACGGAGAAGCGTGGGGCGGAGGGTGTGACGGTGGAGGAGAAGACGGGCGCCCCTGATAATCTCTCTCACATTCTTGCAGCTATCGAGGTCCAGGGTCCAAGGTTTCAAACGCAGTTTGACAAACAAAACACACACTTAACCAAACTGAGTGAGGAACAGACACAACAGAACAAAATCATAAGAGACGAACTGGGTGAGATAAAGCAAAGCTTGACTAAAGTAGCAGAGAAGTGTGAACAAATAGACCAGCGATGTAGCAGAGTAGAGGAAGAATACAGTAGGCTATGTAACAGAATGGACAATATCACTGCTGATTTGGGTCATCTTCACACAGAAGCGAAAGAAGGGAGGGATGAATGTACGTGTGTGTCTGAGAGAGTGGAGGGATTGGAAGAGGAAATCAACAGATTGAACGATGAGATAGACAGATTGGAGGATTTCTCACGGCGTGATAATCTTCGTATGTTTGGAGTTCCTCCAGTCAATGCTGGTGTGAGAGAGGGTTATGATGCATGCGCTAAAGCAGTGTGTGGGGCGTTGAACGGGGTGGATTGGGGGAAGACAATGGACAGAGGAGGACATTGTACGAGCGCACAGGGTGGGGCAGGCTAGGCCAGGAGCGTCACGGACAATGATTGTTAAGTTCACACAGTGGAAGCACAACATGGAATTGCTTTGGAATAAAGAGCTAAGGGGGAAACTGGAAAGGAAGGGGGTCAGATTAGCGTCGGATTTAACCCGCAGACAACACAGCATCGTAGCGATGGCCAAGGACCAAGGGAAGGTGGCAGTGTTTGTTAAAGGCCGTCTAACCATCCAGTCACGTAAGTCAGAGAATGATAGACAATTGTGGCAAAGAAATGATGTGTCTGATTATGTGCATGTGCCCACCCCCAATCCCACCTCTAATCCCAACCCCAACTCCACTCCCACCCTTTCCCTCACCCCCCATGAGAAACAACCCTCTCCTTCAGCACTCCTCTCCTCCCCCCGGCCCCTTTCACAGGTTACGGATGACGTCTCGCTGGGAAGTTCCCAGCCAGGAGACCAGGCAGAGGAGGGTGGGGAGGGTGCTTTGTCACCCCCTCGTTCTCCCCCCCGCACCAGCAAAGGGCGACCACAAGGTGACGACACGCAGTGCGGTGCATCGTAATGGTTCACGTGCACTAGACCAGGAAATGGCACAAGGGGCCAGTGACACTGGCATACAGCACGCAGGTAATGCAGGCAGTTCACGTGCAAGCAGGCAGTCATTGGGGCAGCGTTCAAACGCTGGCTCCACTTCTACGGGCGCAAATGGACGGCAAATGGGCATTGACAGTTACCTTGGCGGGCAGCGTAGTAACGTAAATAAACCTGGCTCTCAGCGGGGCGGACGTTCGTCACGCTCGAGTGCCAGTAGCGCTAGATAGGATAAAGCCGATCACCAAACATCTAGACTTAACTTTCTAAATTATAATGTGGAAAATTTGAAAAATAAACTAGCTGATGTTTCTTTTCTTAATTTTGTTACTGGTTATGATATTATTTGTTTGACAGAAACGTTCATTGATCATGCATTTGATTTTAGTTTTCATTTCAAAAATTATATCGCGTTTAGTGCCCCTGCAAAAAAACTGTCGTTACATGGAAGAGCTTCAGGAGGAGTTGTTGTTCTTGTAAATAAACAGTTAGCCCAGTTTGCAAAAAAAATTGAAATTGACTGTGAGAATGCTATTGTTGTTAAAATTAAAAAAATGTGTGTTTGGTTTAGATAAAGATATTGTGTTTGTGGGGTGCTATGTTGTCCCAGAGGGAGGGCCTCTTTATAGGCAGACTAATTTGACAGATGGTGTACTTATGCTTGAGGATAGTTTATTGCAGTGTATGTCTGAGGAAAATGTTTATTATATTGTTTGTGGCGATATGAACGCCAGAACAGGCTGTGAGCAGCCAAAGGAAGAGGAAATGTATGATTATGTGTTTAATATGCAACATGATGATGATGATGATGATAATGATGATAGTACTAATTATGTGTGTCTGAAGCGATGCTCGAAAGATACAATTATTAATAGTGGGAAAGTGGGAGGGAAAACAAAATCAAAGGAAGATTGGTTTGACGATGAATGTGAGAAAAAGAAGAGGGAAGTAAAGAGATTACTACAAAAGTTTAGAAGGGCTAAAACAAAAGAGACAAAAAAGAAAAAGGAAACACATTTGCCAAGGAAAGACAAAATTATGTAAATTTAAGAAAAGAGAAGAAAAGACAATTTGATGAAAACAGGATATTAAAGCTCAAACAATCCGTAAATGACCCTAAATTGTTTTGGAGCACAATAAGATCAGTAAACAGGAAATCAGTAATCTACAATGAAATAACATCACAGCAATGGTTTGACCATTTCCATAGTGTTTTCAACTCCTTTGATAATAATCAGCATGATCCATTGGTAGATGAAATAGAGGATGAACAAAGTGATGAGCCCTTGTTTGACGACCCTATAACAGCGGATGAAGTGAGAGCGGGTATTAGAAATTTGAAAACAGGTAAAAGCCCAGGACCAGATAGAGTAATAAGTGAAATGTTGAAGCATGCCAATGAAAATGTGATTGATTTTTGTGTGTCTTTGTTTAATCATTTGTTTAACCATGGATTGTTTCCCTTGTCTTGGTCTAAGTCTATTATTGTACCCATTTATAACAAAGGAGATCAACATAACCCAGACAATTATAGAGGTGTATCTTTGACAAGTATAATTAGTAAAGTATATACTCATATTTTGAATAGAAGGTTGACTCATTGGGCTGAAAGGGAAGGGAAAATTGTAGAGGAACAAGCAGGGTTTAGATCAGGTCATAGCACAGTTGATCATATTTTTACTTTGTATGCTTTAGTTCAAAAGTTTCTTAAGAAAAATAATAAATTATACGTTGCTTTCGTAGATTTTAAGAAAGCATTTGATTCAGTAAATAGAAGCGTGTTGTGGCATGTTCTTAGAAAAACAGGAGTTAATGGAAAGTTGTATTTTGCTCTTCGTGGTGTATATGATTCAGTTCTAGCATGTGTTCGAGAAAAAGGTTTGTATTCTGATTTATTCAATTGCCCAAGGGGAGTGAAACAAGGCTGTTTATTGAGCCCTCAAATGTTTGCATTTTTTATAAACGAATTGGCTATAGAAATGTCACAAAAAGGCAGACATGGCATACAACTGATTGCAGGTGCTGTTGAACTGTTTATGCTTTTATTTGCAGACGATGTAATTCTACTTTCTAGTACTGTTGTTGGCTTACAAAACCAGCTAAATGTCTTAAAAAATGAAGCAGACAGACTCCAGTGGTCTATTAATTTAGATAAAACAAATATTATTGTCTTTCGTATGGGTGGCCACTTATCCCAGCATGAAAAATGGACATATGGAAATATACATGTAAAAGTAACCAATAGTTATAAGTATTTGGGGATGATGTTTACAACTCGTTTAAGTCTAAATGTAGGATGGCGGGAAATGGGAAGAAAGGGTAAAAAGGGAGTGGTAGAAATTTTAAGATGCATGAAGAAATTGAACACAGTTGATCCATCTCTATTCTGGAAGTTATTTGATACTCAAATAGCACCTATGCTAACGTATGCGGCAGAAGTGTGGGGATTAGATGAAAATTTAGAAATGGAAAAGGTACACACTATGGCTATTAAGAGATTCATGAACATTCCTCTGCATTCATCTAACACTATGGCTTATGGCGATTCCGGAAGATATCCATTATATATTCAAACCTTTTCTAAATGCATTAAATATTGGTTAAAACTCTTAAAACGTCCAACGTCAAGGCTATGCAAACAAGCGTATGACATGCTATTCTCCCAAATGGAATCAGGACACAATAATTGGGTTAGTAAGGTAAAACAAGTTTTAACTGTTAACGGGTTTGGTATTGTATGGCTTAGTAAAGAGGTAGGGGATGAAAGGGCATTTATCTTAGAATTTAAGGATCGTTTGATAGCCTGTTACACACAGAATTGGCATTCTAAAATGGAAGACAACGAAAAGTATTCATGTTTTTTCTCTTTTAAAAGTATTTTACAGCCTGAAATGTTTTTGAAGTCTGTCGCTAATAAATGGCACAGAAGCATGTTAGCCAGATTTAGAAGTAGAACTCTTGGTTTCAGAGCGAACACAAATTGGTTTTGTAATGAAGTTACTGTTGATAATGTTTGTATTTTATGTTCAGGTAATGTCAAAGAAGATGAAGTTCATTTCATTTTTCATTGTAAAGCATATGAGGATAAGAGGAAGAAATCAAAATTGTTTACTATGATGCCAGCAAGATCTTACACTTTGTTTGAATTATTATCTTCTAATGATGAAAATATTGTTCGATTGTTCGCTAAGTACATAGCTAAAGCTTATGACAGCAGAGAAAAGAAAATGTTGATTACAATTTCCGAATAATACAGTGCTCTAGTTCTTTATATACATAACGTGTATAAGTTTGTTGATCAGTTTTTCGTTTGACTTTTTCTTTCTTCTTCTTAGACTTGTACATGTATTCGTATAGTACGACGACAATTGTTATCACTATAAATGTTATTGGTCTTTCTTTATAGAATATATTGTATTATATGTTGTTATATTGTGTCCAACGTTGACTCAATTTGCATTTATTCATAATACATTTAATCTTTTTCGTTTTTTGCATGAATTCCTGACGCTGCAAATATGGCAATCCCCCTTGACATAAGGACTGTACTTGTCAATGTCAATAAAAACGATTCTGAAGCGTCTGAAGCGTCTCTCTCTCTCTCTCTCTCTCTCTCTCTCTCTCTCTCTCTCTCTCTCTCTCTCTCTCTCTCTCTCTCTCTCTCTCTCTCTCTCTCATTGTTTTACGTAGACTATTTTACCTGTCGTTGTGTCTAGTTACTGTTATCATACCTCTGCCTGCCTATGTGCATTCATGTTCCTCTCTATCTCTCTGTCTTTCCACAACACTGAACAAAAACTGAAGTTGATCTAAAGGAATAAGTTATAAGCTATGTCATAAATTATGAATTACAAGTTAGCAAAACAAATATATTTTGTTATTATGTTAAGTTTTGTTTTCCTGAGGAGAATGAACAGGCGAATCGTGCGTCTCTGCAACATCCCTATAAAGGTTCCGCCACGCATGCACAGACAAATAATGTGCAAATAGCTTAGTAGAGGAGGAACGTTGGGCCGAACATCTTTCGGAATTAGACAAAACTCTGAAACTTACCTCAGGGGCTTCTTTATATTCTGAAAGACAAAAACAATAATGGGATCTACAAGACTATTGTTCTCTCGTTTGTGGTCTCGTCACGTGCGTTTCAGAGCGTTACCTCACAATGGATCTGGCCAAAAATAGAGTGTGTGCGCACACGCGTGCACACACAGCCACACAATAAAAAATACATGGAGAAAATTCATACGGGTATGAATATGCAACCACTTTAAATTGTTTCCATCAAACGTTTCGAGTACACACCTGATATTAATTTCATGATAACGAAACATAAGAAGCAAATAAACAACTCCCTGTTCCCAAATGCCAGTGCTAGCAAACACATTGATAACATAATAATATTACAATCTGTGTATTATGTTTTTCACTATACTGCCGAAAGTTTTGAAAGCAATAAAGATATTGATTGAATTAGTAAGTAAAAAGATTCATTAGCCTAAAGATTAGTCCAATTCACTTCAAAATTGTTGAAATGGTTTTCACGTGATACTTTATGACTACCTAACGAACCCGAAATCCATTTTCACAACTAGACTACCATGCGATGGATCTCTTTGATTGCCAAATTAATGCTTTATGTTTATTCTTGAGGGTGTGTCGGGACAGTCTCCCCCCTCCCCCCATTCCTCATTTCCTCGCAGACAACTATCCCCGGGCAATGCCATCCCCCACCTACAACCCCCACCCCACCACCCGGGACAATAACCCCTAGGGCAATACCCCCCTTGACTCGAACAATGTCCCTCCATCCTACACCCAACATAATTGTTTGCCTGTTATTGAGCTATTACCACATTATTATTATTACCACACACACAATCTGTGTGCATCTTTTGCGCGCGAGCGCGTACACACACTCACACACACACACACACACACACACACACACACACACACACACACACACACACACACACACACACACACACACACACACACACACACACACACACACACACACTCACACACACACACACACACACACACACACACACACACACACACACACACACACACACACACACACACACACACACACACACACACACACACACACACACACACACACACACACATACACAAACAAACACACGCACACACATGTACGCACGCACATACACACATACACACGTGCGTGTTCACAAACGCCTATTCAAATCTAGTACGCATTTAATTAATTACATTTATTTCATTTCCGTGTGTCTTTTTTTAAGTCTTCATTTATTTGATTCCAGAATGTTATCTACGTCGCAATCTCTGTAAAACAACGCTAATTCAAAGAAGCACCTCCAGACAGACAGATACGCCAACAACAACGTGAAAACTCTAAATCAACCAGCCTCGCGGATCCAGTCACCTTGATCTTTGACCAATAACCTTCATTTTCGAACTTGACCTAGACTTCCTAACTACCTATCCGCATGCAAAGTGTGAACCTCCCAGGTGCCTCCGTTCAAACGCAATGTATCGTGCTATAGTTCTGCGTACCCGTTAACACTATTCACAAGTATTTAGTTTCCCACATGGCAACACAGTGAGCTGTAAGTCATATTAAGAGTGGGCTATCACTGTATTGCCATGGATAAATTGAAATATCTCGTGAATAATGTTAACGTGTACACAGACCTTAACATAGTCAGCGACATAGTCAGATAGGAGCAAACAGACAGACTGCAATGAAAACATTAACCAGCCAGCATCCTTTCGCTGCTAGTGAAGTGTTGTTTGTTTGTTTGTTATTTGTTTGTTTGTTTACATACTCTTGCTAAAAGACTGCAGGGATCATCCCAACAGCCGAAGCACTTGAACACTATGGTGCAAGTGCATCAGCTAGGGATGAGAACATTTACGTGTGTGACCATTTTTGATTGCCCCTCCATGACGGCAGCAACACTCCGTCTTCGCTAGTGAATAAAAGAGAGGAACCGACGCCAAAGACAGTCCAACATCTTGGACAGTCTTTGCCGACACTAACTTAAGTCTAACGGAGGATTGAAGGGAAAATTCAGACTCCCCAAACATTACTATGAATGACATTTGTGACCATTCTACGCCATCTTGAATTTGTCACAGAACAGGTGAAATTAAGTGGTGCTTGTATTTTTGTAAAAAAAAAATTCTTCTAACAACATGTAGCAGTCATATATGTTTGGAAGCTTTCCTGACAAGCTAGCTTAGTTCCATTCATAGAACATCCGAGTTAATGATTGTGTCAAGACAGGCGCTAGCTGACCTGCCGTCAACAAGCTGTTCCTAAGATCGACGGCAGGATAATGCCTTTGAGTTTATAACAACCTGCAATGTTCATATTGCTGTATATTAATGTTTGTTATATCATGAACAATATCATACTTAACAGTTCCGATATATGCTGCTGTTACACATGCCATTTATGTGACAGGCACACACATACACACACACACACACACACACAGACGTGCGCACGCACACAAGCACACACACACGTGCACACACATGCGCGCACACGCACACACACACACACACACGCAAACACACGCACACACATCACACACACACACACACACGCGCGCGCGCACGCACACACACACACACACACACACACACACACACACACGGGTGTGCCCATGCACGCACACACACACGCACACGCACACACACGTGCATACACGCGCACGCACGCACGCACACGCACACACGCGCACACACACACACACACACACACACACACACACACACACACACACACACACACACACACACACACACACACACACACACACACACACACACACACACACACACACACACACGAATGCAAACACCAGAAGAGATGTAATTTGTTATGTAAAATATCTAATACATTCTATTACTTCTAAAGGAATTAACATAGAGTTTTCCTGGATTCCACCGCGCTGTGGTATCGTTGGGAATTAACTAGCTGATAAATTAGCGAAAGAAGGTGCTAGTAGAAAATCTTCGGATTGTTCAATAAAACTAGTAAAACACGAACTAAATTCAATGTTAGAAAATAGTACATATAATGAAAAGCTTCCTTCAAAATCCAAGATAGTATTATGTTCAAGATCTTTATCTAGCCTTATCTACAAAATCCGATTAAACTCGTGGAGGACCAAATTTTCTAAAGATGTAGAATGCGCTTGTGGTCACCCAATATCAGTTCAACACATTCTTTTAGAATGTCCATTATTATCATTGTTATACAAACTATCTGGAATACAAGTTGCACAAGTTTGAACTTTAAAAGATATGTAGGTTACAGTCATAATATGATCAAAATTGCTAGTCTTATCCAGTTCTGGAACTGCAAGATTACTCTAGTTTATGAGTTAATTAACTTAAGTTTGTTTTCTTTGTCACTTTTTGTTTCGATTAATTTATTAGGGTTTTTGTGTGTGTTTTTTCCCTTCACATTCACAGACATAAAATCATATGCATAGATAGACTTACTTATGCACACGCACTCCCATTCACATACACACACACGCACACACACACATACACACGCGAGCACTCACGCGCACATATTAATTTGTAAAAAAAAATCTAATATCACCATTGTGTGAACAAACTTTAAATTAAATCAATCAATCAATCAATCAACACATACACACACACACACACACACACACACACACACACACACACATACATGCACACACACATATGCACACAAACACACATACACACACATACGCGTGCACGCTTGGGTTGGATTTTTTTAAAAGAGTAATTAGTCAGTAAATTGATTGAGCTTGCTGGTGTGCATCAAAACGCGCACGCTTGACAACCACCAAGGAAAGGAAAGAGAAACAAGGGAAGAACACACAGTGGTTTAGTTCATGGTTTTTTTACTGATTGACTGAAAATGTCAATGATAAACTCTTTCAACGGAGACTGTCGCTTCATATTGATTTGCGTTTAATTAGCCTAAAGTCAAGTCTGCTACTAACACCGGTAAATACTCGTATTTGCCCACGGATTCGTGTGTGTGTGTGTATATGTGTGTGTGTGTGTGTGTGTGTGTGTGTGTGTGTGTGTGTGTGTGTGTGTGTGTGTGTGTGTGTGTGCACGCGTGCGCGCGTGCGTGTGCGTGCGTGTGCGTGTGGTGCATGTGCACGTGTGCCGCGTGTGTGCGCGCATGTGCATTGCATATGATGTGTGTGTGTGTGTGTGTGTGTGTGTGTTTTGGTACTTCATAGTCACAGAGGTATCTCTGTAAAATTCAGGTTGCTCCCACCTGGAACGCGGGTCGCAGCCAGAGGCGCGCCACACTTTTAGTGTGTGTGTGTGTGTACATGTGTGCGTGTGTGTGTGTGTGTGTGTGTGTGTGTGTGTGTGTGTGTGTGTGTGTGATGTGTGCATGCATGCATGTGTGTGCGTGTGCGTGCGCGCGTGCGATGGCACATTATCCAAACCTGAGTATACTCAACAATTGATTGTGTATTGATTGTGGCCACGCACAGCCAAGAGGAAGAAGAAGAACCATACAAGGATACGCACTATCCATACTACTGTGACTGCTCATATTAAGTGCATGCAGTTATCACCCTCTGCACAATAGTTCCTAAAAAGCCGCCTCAGAGTCTTCAACACAGTCGAATGAAACTGGTTGAGACCTTTTCCCCAGTTTTCCTTTCTTTTGACAGAACGAGTAGAAATCATAAATGTACAATTTGGTCGGGCGAAACTCTTCCAACCGGTCAGGAAGAAGGAATTGGCGACTGCGCCATTTAGGCTACTTTCAACTCACTCAGTCAGTTGTTATGTGGGGCACTGAAACAGCCAATGTTTGCTGGTAGTGTAAAGGCGGCACACTGCCTCAACTATTTGAAGAGAGTTCACCACTGGATTTGGTATTCTCATTAAATACTTGTAGAGGTGCCATAGCCGATGAGGTTTAACCGAGGCGTGGTTACCGCTACACCTATCTGTATTAATAAAAAATCGGGACTTTACTGGTTTCGTACTGCCTCCGGGCATTGCCTCCAGTATTGTTCCCACCATATTTGTATTTACAAATGTCCCATATGTGTCTGATTCAGACCAAGAGGACGGAAAACACTATTTTCGTCGGATTTGGTATTCGACTGAAAGGTTGCATAATGTGAGGCGGTTTTTAGGCATATTTTGTTTAAAGAAGAAAACAGCGAGTTATTTTTTGTTGTTGTTTTTTTGGGTGGGAGGTGGTGGTGAACAGGGAATAAAGGAATGGTGTCTGCACGAGAGTTCCAAAAAAACAGAAAATCAAAAAAATATAACAATGAAAAAAACCACTATTGTTTTGCGCTTACATTCGCACCAACTGTGATTAGATTCTGTCAGTTGCGCTGTATGCAATTTTAAACAGTGATGAATAAAATACATTGAAAACACATTATGCATCCCAACGATGTTCCCAGTCAACTGCAACCCGCCTCATGCTATTCAACCTTCTAGTCGAAACAAAAATTCACCTGTGAACTCCATCCAACTATAGCTGTGGCCGCGTGCCAGCTTCACACTATCTGCAAGCATTGCCTGTTTTTCCCCACAACTGCCGGAGTGAGTTGGAAGTAAAACAATGGTGCGGCCTCCGGTCACTTCCGACTGGTTGGAAGAATTTCGATGGACCAAATTTTGCATTTGTGATTTCTACTCACTATGTCGTAAGAAAAGAAAACTAGAAAGGTCACAACCTGTTTCTTTCGACTGGGTCGAATAGTCTGAGGCAGCTTGTTGGTACCCTATCCCTCCACATAATCTAATTATCATAATATATAAATTAATTTTTGTATGCCCCCATCTAGATTCCGTTTTTGACCATGAACAGGTGTCCGTTTCAAAAGGGCTAACGTTGCGCTCGTTCAAATCGGCAAAAACGGTCTGAGAAACACCCTTCGTTTGCCGATAGTTCGCGTGGCGTTTTGTTCTTCCCAGCAAGCGAGGAAGCAGCAAACTATCCAGAACTATCACATAACTTGTAGGGGGTTAATGCATTTATAATTGTTGATTGGCCCATCAAAGTTTGGTTAAAATAATACTTTTTTTTGGACCAATCAGACAAGAGCTTGTAATATTTTTCCGCAAACGTTTTCTAAAGGGCTGTCATTTATAAGACCAAAAGAAAAGATGGCTTCAGCTAAAGAAATATTTCTTCAAGCACAAAAAAAAATGATGTCAGCACAATTTTATTAATTAAGCAAAAAAATAATTGTTTCAACAGAAGAAAAATTGTTTTCACACAAAATGAAATGAATATGCACAAATTAATACAGTTCAGCACAAGCAAAAATGCTCAGCAAAAGAAAATATCTTCCCAGCAATAAATTAGATACTTGTAGCACAAAACATCACTGAATGTCTCTCACTGCACATTTAAATTGAAAATAAATTCAAAGTACTAAGTGAACACTGTGAATTGTTTTTCATTGTTTTGTGACAATGATATCGCTTGTCTGTTCCTTTCGTTTGTGAGCTCATAGTATAATTGACATTTTCAGTTTTCAAATTTGAGTTGTCACTGGAATTGTTTTGGATTGCCGTTTCATTCAACCACATTTTTCATTGGCATTTTTCATTCAACCATTGACATTGTGCCCTCACAACATGGACGAAAACGAAAAAGAATGAAGAGGTAGATCTGACCTGATGGAGATCTGACCTCTTCATTATTTTTTTCTCTGCATTGTTTCAAGAGCTGGCACTCGCCTTTTGCAACCAAAACAAGGATAATTTTGTTCATCATCATAGTGTTCACGCACCAAAAAAGGCAGACAGACAGACAAACACAGACACAAACCAAACAATGAACTTATTCAATAAGTTATTTTCAACACAGCTGTTCCAGGAAGAACTTTTAGTTTCAGGGCTTTTCTAAAGCCAACTTCATACTGAACAAAAGACGTTATCAACTAGCATACAAAACAGGGGGAAACGGCTTAGATAATAATAAATCTTTAATTTAATGATCAGACCAATCGCACTAAGCCAAGAATATATTATATGGCTTGAAATCTGAAAGTGTGAACACGTTTTGATCAATATTAAATGGTTGTCCACAGGTCACAACTTGATACTCATCTACCTGCCCTTTGCTAATATGTTCTCTGAGGCCTTCAGCTGTGAAAAAAACGCATTTGAATGAGAAATGTTGTCTCGTCTTATGTCTTCTTTTATACGAAACCATCCACGTAATCATTAAAAAAAACACCACGTTTGACGTGGCTTAATGTGGCTCATTATATTTTGTAGTTAGTTCTTTTTTAAAGTGATGCCATAAAGACTCTACAAAAGGACAGAACACACGATTTCATTGAGATGGTAGAGTCATAATTAACGTTCTGGGACGGTATTCACGTTGAGATAGCATGAGACTTAGCATGATGCTAACTTAGAAGCTCTTCCAAAAGTCCTATTAAATCCTATAGGACATTGGAAGAGCTTCTAAGTTAGCATCATGCTAAGTCTCATGCTATCTCGACATGAATACCGTCCCTGGTTGATAGTGTACAAGTCATTTATTCCCTTGCAACTTAACTCACTACATAGTACGATAAAGTCTGTCCAATTCCCCATGTGCATAGCTATTGCCTAAAATCTGATCGGTTAGGTTACAGCGAAAAGGATGTCCAAAGGTAAGAGTATTTGGTCGGCCAGCCAACCACATGTACTCGTGATACCAACATACCAGTAACACATGGGCTTTCTGGTGAAAGAGGCATCAGAACACATGTTATGTGATGCATCAGAAGTTTTGTTGTTGTTGTTCAACCAATCACCCAAACAACCAATCAATCAATCATTTATTGTCCCCATCTCATTAAATCAAGGACATTTGTTTTGCAATCGATCAATACAAAAACAAAAAAACAAATACAAAATATAATGCAATACATGCAATCAACCTAAGGTGTATGTACACGTGAGCACCCCTACCACAGCAACAGAGCGGCAGGCCAGTCATTGGGCTTTTTTGTTATCTTTTGTTGTCCCCTGTCTGCCTCTAATGTAGGGATATGAATGTTTGTAATTGTTGTTTGTTGTTTATTTGTTTACCCTGGCTACGCGACTCCAGGGATCATCCTAACAGCCGAAGCACTTGAACAATATGGTACAAGTGCATCAGCTACGGATGAGAACATTACGTGTGTGACCGTTTTTTAATTACCCCACCACGTGGCAGCGCAGCCACACTCCGTCTCCGGAGGATTTGGGAGGCTGATGATGTTTTGTTAGGTAGGTAGGTAGGTAGGTAGGTAGGTAGGGACAGGCTTCGGCCTTCAAGCCTCACGGCTTATACTAATGACAACACCTGCATACCTATGCATAGCATAGCAACATTTTCATGTAGCCTTGGTGTTCTAGCCTATGTCAACTGGTCCGGCAAAGCCTTATGCCAAGGCCGACTGTTTCTAATTACTTGAGATGAAAATAATGCTGTATTGTTTTTTAAAAAATAGTGTTCTTTCATTTGGAAAAATTTGGAGTCATCTTTGCGATTATTTTTTTAATTTGATGCTTCTTCCCCTTCTTAGACACAACATTAAGAAACTAACTTGTAAAATTATCATAACTTTTCATAATTCCTAAACGCATACATTCAGATGTCCTAAATACTCATTTTAATCTATGCAGCATATCACAAATGTATTACACATCAAACTATTAAACTCCATGTGCAATACATTCAATCAATCAACCAATCAGTCAATAATGTTTGAATAGCTTCAAGATCAAGAAAGAGGAATTTGATCTTACATCCCCAGTCAAACATCAATCCTGCCATTGGTTGCGTTTCTTTGTAGACCAGCATGACACTCATGTGACTGAACATGGATTTGTTGTTTGTTTGTGTGTTATGGATTTCGCTGTTTTGGGGACGAAAATGCCAAAACAAATCGCACAAATGAAAGAGTCTGCTTTGCATTTGTAGATATCCATAAAGCCAGCTGCTTCCTGATGACTTCGCAGGTGAATTATACCATGGTAACTTTTGAAAATAGCTTCCAAGTAAACACCTCAATCCAGTCAGTGACTGGCCACGAGTTTGTGCCTTGGGACAATCCTGATAACATTGTCAGTGCAAATGTGGAGTTTTTAGCGAGCCAAATCAAAAACACATTAATTGTGTTCTTGTTTCTGATTGGTGGACCCGGTAACGTCATCAACATGGCGGTGTTTTATAAACAGGGGTTAAAGGATCGGGTCAACATGTGTCTGTTTGCTTTGTCCCTAGCTGATGAAATCAATTTGATGACGATGGTTCTTGGGAACGGCGAAGCCCTATATCTACAGTACGCTACAGGGGAAAAAGACGGCCCATTTAAGATTTTCCTAAATGCCAATTATTATAGAGTTTTGTTTGGTTTTTTTTATGTGTCTTCCATCCTCTCAGCACTCATTGCATGTGAGAGGTGCTACTGTGTGCTGAGTCCACTCAAATACCAAACAAAGATGTCCTCTAAAACCATGGCTGCAATTATAGCTGCTGATTACATTTTTGTAATAGGGCTGTTCTTTCTTGTTTCGGGATTTAGATATCGCCCCACTAGCTTTTATGATCCAGAGTCTGGAACAAGCAGGACAACATTCACGCTAACCGATTTTTACAAAGAGCACAGATACGTTCTTGACTTCCTTTACGGGGCATTCATCGGTGTTGGATTATCAACGTTGGTGATTGTAGTTGTGGTGGGGACAACATTAATTACTGTGGTGAAGCTTTCTCTGATCGTGACATGGCGTAATGAATCATCCGTTTCTATCTCCTCCAAGGAAATAGCCCTCACCAAAATGTTGATGTGTACCTCTGTCTTGTTTGTGATTTGCATTATTCCTGTTAGCTTGACTCGCTTCCTGGCCTATGTTTTCCAAGAATTTAATGTAGGAAGACGACATCATAATTTGTTCTTGTTATGTACGTCTATTGCTGGTTTATTAATTTTCATCAACTCCAGTTTCAACATTGTGGTGTACTATATGATGGGCTCTCGATACAGACAGACCTTCTGGTCTTTGTGTGGAAGGCGTGCTGATAAGAAACAGAAAACACGTTTGATAACTGGGTCTG
>CM065704.1:11391910-11406910 GCA_017654935.2 Phymorhynchus buccinoides
GAGAGAGAGAGAGAGAGAGAGAGAGAGAGAGAGAGAGAGAGAGAGAGAGAGAGAGAGAGAGAGAGAGAGAGATAGGAGACTGTACTGGGGGATTCTTTCTTTTATTATTATTTTTTTATTATGTGGACTCAATAGTCCAAACGAATTATCAAACACACACACACACACACACACACACACACACACACTGCAACTCAATCTAATTATACACACAGAATGTGGGTCACAACAATGACGTCAAGAAAAGTTACGTGTTGTATTTGTTACGTCAAGTTTGTTCTACTGTCTGTCCCGCGTCCAAGGCCAAAAGCCGAAATATTGGGAATAGTCTACATTCTTTCTTGTTAGTTTTCATTCTCTTTTTTTGTTCTGCTATATATATATATATATATATATATATATATATAACTGGTTTTGTTTCTGAGGTTCACAAATAAAGACATTGGACACAGAAAAGTTTTATCAAAGCAAACTACTATATACATATACACGCAAACTATATATATATATATATATATACACGCGCCCGTGTGCACAAACACCTATTAAAATCGTGTACGCATTTAATTAAGTTTATTTCATTTCCGTGTGTCTTTTTAAAGTCTTCATTTATTTGATTCCAGAATGTTGTCCACATCATAATCTATGTAAAACAACGCTAATTCAAAGACGCACCTCCAGACAGACAGATACCCCAACTACAACGTGAAAACTCTAAATCAACCAGCATCGCGGCTCCAGTGACCTGATTTGTTGACCAATTACCTTCATTTTCGAACGTGACCTAGATATCCTATCTACCTCTCTCGTGCTAAATAAAGGTCTGCGTACCCGTTAACACTATTCACATTATATTTCTATTTCCCCATGGCAACTAGTGTGCTGTAAGTTATACTAAGAGTGGGCTATCACTTTGTTGCCATGGGGAAAATGAAATATTTTGTGAATAATGTTAACGTGTACACAGACCTTAACATAGTCAGCGACATAGTCAGATAGGAGCAAACAGACAGACTGCAATGAAAACATTAACCAGCCAGCATCGCTTCGCCGATAGTGAAGTGTTGTTTATTTGTTTACATACTCTGGCTAAAACACTCCAGGGATCATCCCAACAGCCGAAGCACTTGAACACTATGGTACAAATGCATCAGCTAGGGATGAGAACATTTACGTGTGTGACCGTGTTTCATTACCCCGCCACGAGGACAGCCACACCACGTCTTCGCTAGTGAATAAAAGAGAGGAACCGACACCAAAGACAGTTCAAGATCTTGGACAGTCTTTGCCGATACTAACTTAAGTCTAACGGAGTATTGAACGGAAAATTCAGACTCCCAAAAAATTACTATAAATGAAATTTGTGCCGATTCCACGCTATCTTGAATTTGACACAGAACAGGGGAAATTGAGTGGTGCTTGTATTTATAAAAGAAAAATTCTTCTAACAAGATGTAGCAGTCACAAATATCTTTGGAAGCTTTCCTGACAAATTAGCTTAGTTCCATTCATAGAACATCCGAGTTAATGATTGTGTCAAGACCGGCGCTAGGTGACCTGCCGTCAACAAGCTGTTCCTAAGATCGACGTCAGGATCATGCCTTTGAGTTGATAACAACCTGAAATGTTCATATTGCTGTATACTAATGTTTGTTATATCATGAACTATATCATCCTTAACAGTTCCGATATATACACACACACACACGGACGTGCGCACGCACACAAACACACACACACACGTGCACACACGCGCACGCACGCACACACACGCGCACGCACGCACGCACACGCACACACGCACACACACACACACACACACACCACACACACACACACAACACACACACACACACACTAACACACACACACACTACACTAACACACACTAACTAACACTAACACACACACACACACACACACACACACACACACACACACACACACACACACACACACACACACACACACACACACACACACACACACACACACACACACACACACACACACACACACACACACACACAAGAATGCCAGCACCAGAAGAGATGTAATTTTTTATGTAAAATATCTAATACATTCTATTACGTCTAAAGGAATTAACATAGAATGTTCCTGGATTCCATCGCACTGTGGTATCGTTGGGAATTTATCTAGCTGATAAATTAGCGAAAGAAGGTGCTAGTAGAAAATCTTCGGCTTGTTCAATAAAACTAGTAAAACACGAACTAAATTCAATGTTAGAAAATAGTACATATAATGAAAAGCTTCCTTCAAAATCCAAGATAGTATTATGTTCAAGATCTTTATCTAGCCTTATCTACAAAATCCGATTAAACTCGTGGAGGACCAAATTTTCTAAAGATGTAGAATGCGCTTCTGATCACCTAATATCAGTTCAACACATTCTTTTAGAATGTCTATTATTATCATTGTTATACAAACTATCTGGAATACAAGTTGCACAAGTTTGAACTTTAACAGATATGTAGGTTACAGTCATAATATGATCAAAATTGCTAGTCTTATCCAGTTCTGGAACTGCAAGATTACTCTAGTTTATGAGTTAATTAACTTAAGTTTGTTTTCTTTGTCACTTTTTGTTTCGATTAATTTATTAGGGTTTTTGTGTGTGTTTTTTCCCTTCACATTCACAGACATAAAATCATATGCATAGATAGACTTACTTATGCACACGCACTCCCATTCACATACACACACACGCACACACACACATACACACGCGAGCACTCACGCGCACATATTAATTTATTAAAAAAAATCTAATATCACCATTGTGTGAACAAACTTTAAATTAAATCAATCAATCAATCAACACATACACACACACACACACACACACACACACACACACACACACATACATGCACACACACATATGCACACAAACACACATACACACACATACGCGTGCACGCTTGGGTTGGATTTTTTAAAAAGAGTAATTAGTCAGTAAATTGATTGAGCTTGCTGGTGTGCATCAAAACGCGCACGCTTGACAACCATCAAGGAAAGGAAAGAGAAACAAGGGAAGAACACACAGTGGCTTAGTTCATGGTTTTTTCCTGATTGACTGAAAATGGCAATGATAAACTCTTTCAACGGAGACTGTTGCTTCATATTGATTTGCGTTTAATTAGCCTAAAGTATCAAGTCTGCTACTAACACCGGTAAATACTCGTATTTGCCCACGGATTCGTGTGTGTGTGTGCATGTGTGTGTGTGTGTGTGTGTGTGTGTGTGTGTGTGTGTGTGTGTGTGTGTGTGATGTGTGCATGCATGCATGTGTGTGCGTGTGCGCGTGCGATGGCACATTATCCAAACCTGAGTATACTCAACAATTGATTGTGTATTGATTGTGGCCACGCACAACCAAGAGGAAGAAGAAGAACCATACAAGGATACACACTATCCATACTACTGTGACTGCTCATATTAAGTGCATGCAGTTATCACCCTCTGCACAATAGTTCCTAAAAGGCCGCCAAAGAGTCTTCAACACAGTCGAATGAAACTGGTTGAGACCTTTTCCCCAGGTTTTCTTTCTTTTGACAGACCGAGTAGAAATCATAAATGTACAATTTGGTCGGGCGAAACTCTTCCAACCGGTCAGGAAGAAGGAATTGGCGACTGCGCCATTTAGGCTACTTTCAACTCACTCAGTCAGTTGTTATGTGGGGCACTGAAACAGCCAATGTTTGCTGGTAGTGTAAAGGCGGCACACTGCCTCAACTATTTGAAGAGAGTTCACCACTGGATTTGGTATTCTCATTAAATACTTGTAGCGGTGCCATAGCCGATGAGGTTTAACCGAGGCGTGGTTACCGCTACACCTATCTGTATTAATAACAAATCGGGACTTTACTGGTTTCGTACTGCCTCCGGGCATTGCCTCCAGTATTGTTCCCACCATATTTGTATTTACAAATGTCCCATATGTGTCTGATTCAGACCAAGAGGACGTAAAACACCATTTTCGTCGGATTTGGTATTCGACTGAAAGGTTGCATAATGTGAGGCGGTTTTTAGGCATATTTTGTTTAAAGAAGAAAACAGCGAGTTATTTTTTGTTGTTGTTTTTTGGGTGGGAGGTGGTGGTGAACAGGGAATAAAGGAATGGTGTCTGCACGAGAGTTCCAAAAAAACAGAAAATCAAAAAAATATAACAATGAAAAAAACCACTATTGTTTTGCGCTTACATTCGCACCAACTGTGATTAGATTCTGTCAGTTGCGCTGTATGCAATTTTAAACAGTGATGAATAAAATACATTGAAAACACATTATGCATCCCAACGATGTTCCCAGTCAACTGCAACCCGCCTCATGCTATTCAACCTTCTAGTCGAAACAAAAATTCACCTGTGAACTCCATCCAACTATAGCTGTGGCCGCGTGCCAGCTTCACACTATCTGCAAGCATTGCCTGTTTTTCCCCACAACTGCCGGAGTGAGTTGGAAGCAAAACAATGGTGCGGCCTCCGGTCACTTCCGACTGGTTGGAAGAATTTCGTTGGACCAAATTTTGCATTTGTGATTTCTACTCACTATGTCGTAAGAAAAGAAAACTAGAAAGGTCACAACCTGTTTCTTTCGACTGGGTCGAATAGTCTGAGGCAGCTTGTTGGTACCCTATCCCTCCACATAATCTAATTATCATAATATATAAATTAATTTTTGTATGCCCCCATCTAGATTCCGTTTTTGACCATGAACAGGTGTCCGTTTCAAAAGGGCTAACGTTGCGCTCGTTCAAATCGGCAAAAACGGTCTGAGAAACACCCTTCGTTTGCCGATAGTTCGCGTGGCGTTTTGTTCTTGCCAGCAAGCGAGGAAGCAGCAAACTATCCAGAACTATCACATAACTTGTAGGGGGTTAATGCATTTATAATTGTTGATTGGCCCATCAAAGTTTGGTTATAATAATACTTTTTTTGGACCAATCAGACAAGAGCTTGTAATATTTTTCCGCAAACGTTTTCTAAAGGTCTGTCATTTATAAGACCAAAAGAAAAGATGGCTTCAGCTAAAGAAATATTTCTTCAAGCACAAAAAAAAATGATGTCAGCACAATTTTATTAATTAAGCAAAAAAATAATTGTTTCAACAGAAGAAAAATTGTTTTCACACAAAATGAAATGAATATGCACAAATTAATACAGTTCAGCACAAGCAAAAATGCTCAGCAAAAGAAAATATCTTCCCAGCAATAAATTAGATACTTGTAGCACAAAACATCACTGAATGTCTCTCACTGCACATTTAAATTGAAAACAAATTCAAAGTACTAAGTGAACACTGTGAATTGTTTTTCATTGTTTTGTGACAATGATATCGCTTGTCTGTTCCTTTCGTTTGTGAGCTCATAGTATAATTGACATTTTCAGGTTTCAAATTTGAGTTGTCACTGGAATTGTTTTGGATTGCCGTTTCATTCAACCACATTTTTCATTGGCATTTTTCATTCAACCATTGACATTGTGCCCTCACAACATGGACGAAAACGAAAAAGAATGAAGAGGTAGATCTGACCTGATGGAGATCTGACCTCTTCATTATTTTTTTCTCTGCATTGTTTCAAGCGCTGGCACTCGCCTTTTGCAACCCAAACAAGGATAATTTTGTTCATCATCATAGTGTTCACGCACCAAAAAAGGCAGACAGACAGACAAACACAGACACAAACCAAACAATGAACTTATTCAATAAGTTATTGTCAACACAGCTGTTCCAGGAAGAACTTTTAGTTTCAGGGCTTTTCTAAAGCCAACTTCATACTGAACAAAAGACGTTATCAACTAGCATACAAAACAGGGGGAAACGGCTTAGATAAAAATAAATCTTTAATTTAATGGTCAGACCAATCGCTAAGCCAAATTGTATAAAGTATGTACTAACCAAACTGCACACAAGAAACAATAACCGTAGTTTTGATTTATTTCATTACGTTGCAAATCACTCAAGACTTCCATCCAATGATTTGACCTCCATCGTCTGAAATATACTCGATGCATGAAAGTGGAAAAGATCACCATTTGAAGCAAAATACAGTATTTGTTGGAGCAATGTCATGGGGGTAGGAACATGTCTTGCAGAATATATTATATGGCTTGAAATCTGAAAGTGTGAACACGATTTGATCAATATTAAATGGTTGTCCACAGGTCACAACTTGATACTCATCTACCTGCCCTTTGCTAATATGTTCTCTGAGGCCTTCAGCTGTGAAAAAAACGCATTTGAATGAGAAATGTTGTCTCTTCTTATGTCTTCTTTTATACGAAACCATCCACGTAATCATTAAAAAAAAAACCACGTTTGACGTGGCTTAATGTGGCTCATTATATTTTGTAGTTAGTTCTTTTTTAAAGTGATGCCATAAAGACTCTACAAAAGGACAGAACACACGATTTCATCGAGATGGTAGAGTCATAATTAACGTTCTGGGACGGTATTCACGTTGAGATAGCATGAGACTTAGCATGATGCTAACTTAGAAGCTCTTCCAAAAGTCCTATTAAATCCTATAGGACATTGGAAGAGCTTCTAAGTTAGCATCATGCTAAGTCTCATGCTATCTCGACATGAATACCGTCCCTGGTTGATAGTGTACAAGTCATTTATTCCCTTGCAACTGAACTCACTACATAGTACGATAAAGTCTTTCCAATTCCCCATGTGCATAGCTATTGCCTAAAATCTGATCGGTTAGGTTACAGCGAAAAGGATGTCCAAAGGTAAGAGTGTTTGGTCGGCCAGCCAACCACATGTACTCGTGATACCAACATACCAGTAACACATGGGCTTTCTGGTGAAAGAGGCATCGGAACACATGTTATGTGATGCATCAGAAGTTTTGTTGTTGTTGTTCAACCAATCACCCAAACAACCAATCAATCAATCATTTATTGTCCCCATCTCATTAAATCAAGGACATTTGTTTTGCAATCGATCAATACAAAAACAAAAAAACAAATACAAAATATAATGCAATACATGCAAGCAACCTAAGGTGTATGTACACGTGAGCACCCCTACCACAGCAACAGAGCGGCAGGCCAGTCATTGGGCTTTTTTGTTATCTTTTGTTGTCCCCTGTCTGCCTCTAATGTAGGGATATGAATGTTTGTAATTGTTGTTTGTTGTTTATTTGTTTACCCTGGCTACGCGACTCCAGGGATCATCCTAACAGCCGAAGCACTTGAACAATATGGTACAAGTGCATCAGCTACGGATGAGAACATTACGTGTGTGACCGTTTTTAATTACCCCACCACGTGGCAGCGCAGCCACACTCCGTCTCCGGAGGATTTGGGAGGCTGATGATGTTTTGTTAGGTAGGTAGGTAGGTAGGTAGGGACAGGCTTCGGCCTTCAAGCCTCACGGCTTATACTAATGACAACACCTGCATACCTATGCATAGCATAGCAACATTTTCATGTAGCCTTGGTGTTCTAGCCTATGTCAACTGGTCCGGCAAAGCCTTATGCCAAGGCCGACTGTTTCTAATTACTTGAGATGAAAATAATGCTGTATTGTTTTTTAAAAAATAGTGTTCTTTCATTTGGAAAAATTTGGAGTCATCTTTGCGATTATTTTTTTAATTTGATGCTTCTTCCCCTTCTTAGACACAACATTAAGAAACTAACTTGTAAAATTATCATAACTTTTCATAATTCCTAAACGCATACATTCAGATGTCCTAAATACTCATTTTAATCTATGCAGCATATCACAAATGTATTACACATCAAACTATTAAACTCCATGTGCAATACATTCAATCAATCAACCAATCAGTCAATAATGTTTGAATAGCTTCAAGATCAAGAAAGAGGAATTTGATCTTACATCCCCAGTCAAACATCAATCCTGCCATTGGTTGCGTTTCTTTGTAGACCAGCATGACACTCATGTGACTGAACATGGATTTGTTGTTTGTTTGTGTGTTATGGATTTCGCTGTTTTGGGGACGAAAATGCCAAAACAAATCGCACAAATGAAAGAGTCTGCTTTGCATTTGTAGATATCCATAAAGCCAGCTGCTTCCTGATGACTTCGCAGGTGAATTATACCATGGTAACTTTTGAAAATAGCTTCCAAGTAAACACCTCAATCCAGTCAGTGACTGGCCACGAGTTTGTGCCTTGGGACAATCCTGATAACATTGTCAGTGCAAATGTGGAGTTTTTAGCGAGCCAAATCAAAAACACATTAATTGTGTTCTTGTTTCTGATTGGTGGACCCGGTAACGTCATCAACATGGCGGTGTTCTACAAACAGGGGTTAAAGGATCGGGTCAACATGTGTCTGTTTGCTTTGTCCCTAGCTGATGAAATCAATTTGATGACGATGGTTCTTGGGAACGGCGAAGCCCTATATCTACAGTACGCTACAGGGGAAAAAGACGGCCCGTTTAAGATTTTCCTAAATGCCAATTATTATAGAGTTTTGTTTGGGTTTGTTTATGTGTCTTCCATCCTCTCAGCACTCATTGCATGTGAGAGGTGCTACTGTGTGCTGAGTCCACTCAAATACCAAACAAAGATGTCCTCTAAAACCATGGCTGCGATTATAGCTGCTGATTACATGTTTGTAATAGGGCTGTTCTTTCTTGTTTCAGGATTCAGATATCGCCCCACTAGCTTTTATGATCCAGAGTCTGGAACAAGCAGGACAACATTCACGCTAACCGATTTTTACAAAGAGCACAGATACGTTCTTGACTTCCTTTACGGGGCATTCATCGGCATTGGATTATCAACGTTGGTGATTGTAGTTGTGGTGGTGACAACATTAATTACTGCGGTGAAGCTTTCTCTGATCGTGACATGGCGTAATGAATCATCCGTTTCTATCTCCTCCAAGGAAGTAGCCCTCACTAAAATGTTGATTTGTACCTCTGTCTTGTTTGTAATTTGCATTATTCCTGTTAGCTTGACTCGCTTCCTGGCCTATGTTTTCCAAGAATTTAATGTAGGAAGACGCCATCATAATTTGTTCTTGTTATGTACGTCTATTGCTGGTTTATTAATTTTCATCAACTCCAGTTTCAACATTGTGGTGTACTATATGATGGGCTCTCGATACAGACAGACCTTCTGGTCTTTGTGTGGAAGGCGTGCTGATAAGAAACAGAAAACACGTGTGATAACTGGGTCTGAATGAAACGAGAACAATTACATGTCACTGGAAACATAATTGCAAGTTCATGTTCAAGTTCAAGTATACTTTAATATCTCCAAAAGAGAAATTCAGGATATAAGTGTGTATTGCCATCAGTTACATCAGTAGCAATCAACTCTGGCAACGTTTAGAAAACATTATCTTATCAATGATACATTTTTTTTTAAAAGCTCAACCCAAGCATCACATTGCTGAATGACGACAGCATCACGAACATCGGAACTGTCTATTTCTCTCTTCCTTTGAAGCGTTTAGAAGTACGTTTGGAATACGATGTGTCGTGCTTGATTCGTTCACGTCTTACATATGTGACCATACCTTCTCTGTCATTATGAATGGAGTTCTATCTTCTTACTCATCTCTCAGATATGGAGTCCCACAGAGCTCAGTATTGGGCCATGTTCTCTTTACTCTCTACTCACAGCCAGTGTCTGACATGATTGTTGCACAGTCATGCGGTTTGCACAAATATGCTGATAATTCGGAGGCGTCACAGAGTGGTGCCCCTGGGGATTTTCCTCCCATTCAGTCTGGCAATGAGACGTGTGCGAATGATGTGCTAGGATGGATGAACAGCAACAAAATCAAGCTTAACACAGATAAGACAGAGGTCCTGCCTGTTGGTTCCCCCAGTAGTTTAGAAATAATCGACAGTGAGACCGCAGACGTTGGAGGTAACAATGTTCCCTTCAAATCATCAGATAAATAATGTGGGCTTACAATCGACCAAACCCTCTCAATGCATGATCATATCAGTAATGGTTGCCGTTCATATTGTCTCGAACTGAGACATATTGCGGCCATTCGGTCATTCCTCTCAACCACCTTGTTACAGCACCGTTATCACATCTCGCCTCCATTTCTGTAACTCTCGATTTCTGTATCTTGAACGTTCCTAACGTGAATTTAAAGTCTTTTGGACAACGCAGTTTTGGTGTGTCAGCCCCTACTTTCTGGAATTCCTTGCCTGTTCACCTCCGACGCCAATCAGCACTTCCCGCTTTCAAAACCCAACTCAAAACTCATCTATTTTAAAGAGCTTTCTCTCTGTAACGTTCACGTAAATTAGATGATGGTGAAATGATTGAGTAGAATGATGGTGAATGTTAGCCCAATGGCGTGTGAATCAGTGAATGTGAGCGGCTAGAGTTTAATTCTAAAAAAGGCGCTGTATAAATACTGCGTATTATTATTATTGTTTTGGTTTTTTAATTCAGTAAAAGTGTCTTGTCAGTCCATCATTGTTTCTGCCTCTGTCTTCCTTTCATTTTGTCTGTGTCTCTGTCTATCTGTCTGTGTCTCTGTCTATCTGTCTGTGTCTCTATCTCTGTCGCTGTCTATCTGTCTGTGTCTCTATCTCTGTCGGGTTGTTGTCTTTTCTGTCTCTCTGCCTCTCTTTCTTTCTCTCATCGTATTTTAAAAATACAAAATGAAAATAAATAGGCCCTAGTTTAGCCAACGAGAGATTCGGCTATGCTTGTTTATTTGCTTTCCATCAAAAGAGTCAACGTAACAGTGTGTGATCTAGGTTGCAAAAGGAGTACATTTGACGTAACAACATTGAGCTAGGAAATTTTACGTTTTACTTCACTTCATGAAACGTCGACTTTCCCAGCTCAAAGGTGCCCTTTTCTTCACTCGTTGTTCAACCTGTTGATGCAAAAGGTACATCAATCAACATTCCATGATCCGTGTGTGTGAACAATCTTTGTTTTAAAACTTGCCAATCCACAACATACCGCTTTAATGAATGTCTTCCTGTTTGTTTTTGTGTACATGTCTCACATGGATATGCTGGATATTTTACAGTTGATATTCACGGGATCACAACTCTCTCTCTCTTTTTTTTTTTTTTTGAACCCTCCACTGTCCCCACCTTTGTTTCATCTTTATTCTTTCTTTCTGGTTTTTTTTTTTTTTTTTGGGGGGCGGCTCTTTTGTTGTTGTTTTTTTGTTTCTTTTTTTCCCAACATGTTATCCTTCTCTCATACTTACTCGCATTTACATGTGGGTTTGCATGAATTACTACAATGTACAATTGTTACTAACGTTTAATGTTTTTCATGGTACACAAGTGTCTGGGGTTTTGTCGGACCTAGTGTGTAATGCATTATGACTCGTTCGTCCCATGCGTGCGACTGCGCGGAGTAGAATATTAAAAAAATAGAAAAAAGTATGGGACACAAACTTATACATTCTTCCCAACGGTCACCACCCCGTTCGCTGTCCCCTGCTCCAAAAACGAAAAATTAAAGCGAGAGGGAACAAGGGAAGCAGAGGGCGTGACGGAAAGGGAGACAATCATGTTGCATTGAGAATGCGCTTGTATGTTTGTGTGTGTCTGCGTGTTAGAACCTTTATGTGTGCGTGCCTGTCCGTGTAGGTGCTTGTGTGTGTATATGTGTACATATCTGTGTGCTAGAATAGTTTTGTCGTCTGTGCATTTAACATGATAATCTTATACTACTTTGGACATTTAACAATTATGCAAAGATCTTATTCTAATATTGTTATCAAATATTTCCCTTATAGGCAGCTTCGAATTAGTCTTTTTAAATATGCTTATACTCATTTTACCGATAAGCAGAATATGATTAACCTGTTTAACTTTAGTTTGCTTTACACTGGGGTTAGTAACCCCAAACAAAACAATCTTTTTGTATCTAGTTTTATGCGAAAGTCCAAATATGTAAAAATATAACTTTCAATATACTTCCAAAACCCAGTGACTTTTGGGCACTCGTAAAAGAAATGCTCAATAACATCCAGTACATCTGTACAGTGACTACAGTTACTGTTATCCCTAATTTTCATTTTGTGTAGCAAAATATTAGTGGCATATATGTTATGCATGATCTTCCAATGTAAGACTTGAAGTCGGATCTCCTTAGTTGAAAGCTTAGCTAACGACCAAACGTCTGAGGTTATATCAATATTAAACTTATGTTTCCAGAAAGCAACACAACATGGCTGCACACATTTGTTTTCCATTAGCTGCTTTCTAAATTCTTTAACTGTGGTTACTCTTTTACCACAAAACCAAGGTGTATCCATGCTATGACTATCTATTGCATTTTCGTACTGATAAGCAGATAGATAGGCATTAACAGCTGAGAATACTACATTGTATTCTAACTGACGGCTGGGGGAATCTCCCACCTTAGTGCATATTTCATTAAAAGATAAACATACACCGTGGTCATTTAATACGTCCTGAACAACACGTATATCAGCCTTAACCCAATTAAGGAAGAACAATATATTTCCCCGATAAGTTATGGACTTGTTATTCCACAGACAATTAGAAAATTGCTCTGCCGGCAACACATTGTTATCTATCCAAGAAGCCAGCACAAAATACCAAAACTTTGATTTTACTGTCTCCAAACCTTTAAATAGCTTACGAGAGATAGCAGCGTCAAAGCAAACGCATTGTTCACCAAAATAAGTAAAGAAGCGCCTTGCAATAAATGACCATTTTTTATCTCCATTCCTACGTATTTCAACTACCCAATATAGCAAACATGCAGTTTGCAGATTTTTAAGGTCTATCATTTTTAGGCCTCCCTTCTCTGTGTCACAGCACATCACTACTCTTTTGACCTTTTCAAAGGCTTTGCGGTTGCTGTCCCGTTTTCTCCATATAAACCGATAAAATAGCCTATTTACCTCACTAACAACCTGTTCAGGAACATGTATTGCTTTCATAATATAAGTCCACTGTGATATTAAGAATGTTTTCACAATGCATATCTTGCCCATTATGCTAAGATTTCTTCTTTCGCATGACGAAATAATTTGCTTACACTTTTCGATTCTACTCAACCAGTTTTCTTCAAGAATTGATGCACATTTATCATTACTAAATATTACCCCCAAAATGTTTAGCTTATTAGTCCACTTAAAATCAAAATATTTGTCCTGCCGATATTTAAAGCACCCAAGCCACATTGCCTCAGATTTATGTTTGTTCACCATTAATCCTGATATAGTTGCAAATTCTTCCAAACTGTTTAAGCAGCTAAGCATATCATTTTCATCTGACAGAAAAAGTGTCATGTCATCCGCATACAGTGCAATTACTAATTTAATAAAGTTATCCGTTCTGTTGTCTTTTATGAGTATACCTTTAATGTTTGAACAATGTCTTAATCGAATCGCTAGCAATTCTAAAGACAAGGCAAAAGCCAAAGGAGAGAAGGGGCACCCCTGTCGAATTCCAGCCTCCACAGCGAAATACTCTGAAAGCCAGCCACAGTAGCCCACACAGCTTACATTGTCAGTCATCAACACAGTAACCCATTTTAAGAATTCTTCTCCGAATCCAAACAGTTTAAAAACCTGCAGCATGTAATCTTTAGAAATACAGTCAAAGGCATGGAAAAAATTCACGGCAAACAGAAGACCTGGTGTGTTTGATTGATTACAATAGGGCTCCAGTTTTTCATTTCATTCCTGGGCAATTATTTCCTTTTGTGTATTAATGTGATAACAGCTTTGCGCTGTGACAGTGACATGTTTCCACACACTCTCTCTCTCTCTCTCTCTCTCTCTCTCTCTCTCTCTCTCTCTCTCTCTCTCTCTCTCTCTCTCTCTCTCTCTCTCTCTCTCTCTCTCTCTCTCTCCCCCTCTCTATCTCTCTACAATTAATACTTATAAGTTAGGCAAGGGCTGCAATACAAAATATGTTTATGATGTAAAATTTTGTTTTTTTCTGAAGAGAATCAAAAGGCAAATCGTGCGTCTCTGCAACATCCCAATAAAGGTTCCGCCACGCATGCACAGACAGATAATGTGCAAATAGATTAGTAGAGGAGGAGCCTTGGGCCGAACCTCTTTCGGAAGTGGACAACAGTCTGAAACTTACCTCAGGGGCTTCTTCATGTTCTAAAAGTCAAAAACAATATGGGCTCTACAAGACTATTGTTCTCTCATTTGCGGTCTCGTCACGTGCGTTTCAACGCGCTACCTCACATTGGATCTGGCCAAAACTAGAGTGCGTGCGCACACGCGTGCATACACAGCCACACAATGAAAAAATACATGAAGAAAATTCATACGGGTATGAATATGCAGCAACTTTAACTTGTTTCCATCAAACTTTTCGAGTACACACCTTATATTAATTTCATGATAACGAAACATAAGAAACAAATAAACAACTCCCTGTTCCCAAATGCCAGTGCTAACAAACACATTGATAACATAATAATATTACAATCTGTGTATTATGTTTTTGACTATACTGCCGAAAGTTTTGAAAGCAATAAACATATTGATTGAATTAGTAAGTAAAAAGATTCCTTAGCCTAAAGATTAGTCCAATTCACTTCAAAATTGTTGAGATGGTTTTCACGTGATTCTTTATGACTTTACCTAACGAACCCGAAATCCATTTTTACAACTAGATTACCATGCGATGGATTGCTTTGATTGCCAAATTAATGCTTTATGTTTATTCTTGAGGGTGTGTCGGGACAGTCTCCCCCCTCCCCCCATTCCTCATTCCCTCCCAGACAACTACCCCCGGGCAATGCCCTCCCCCACCTACAACCCCCACCCCACCACCCGGGACAATAACCCCTAGGGCAATACCCCCCTCGACTCGAACAATCTCCTCCATCCTCCACCCGACATAATTTTTTGCCTGTTTTTGAGCTTACATAAGTTACCACACACACAATCTGTGTGCATCTTTTGCGCATGCGCGTACACACACTCACACACACACACACACACACACACACACACACACACACACACACACACACATACACAAACACACACACAC
>CM065704.1:11409747-11429747 GCA_017654935.2 Phymorhynchus buccinoides
TAAATAGCTTGTAGACGAGTGAGCTTTGGCCGACATCTTTCGGAAGTAGACAAGGGAGTCTGAAACGTACCTCAGGGGCTTCTTTATGTTCTGAAAGACAAAACAATATGGGATCTACAAGACTATTGTTCTCAGTCTCCGTTTGTGGTCTCTTCACTTGCGTTTCAACGCGTTTTTGCCTCACAATGGATCTGGACAAACTAGAGTGCGCTGCGCACACGCATGCACGACACATAGCCACCCAATAAAAAAAACACATGGAGACAACTCCTACAGGGTAATGAATATTCAGGCACTTGAGTTGCTTTCCATCAAACTTTTCCAGTAGACACGCCTAATATTAATTTCAATTAAAACGAAACCCAGAAACGTAAGGAACAAATAAACAACTCCCTGTTTCCAATGCCAGTGCTAACACACCGGATTAATGACAAATGCAAAATCTGCGTGTATTCCTTTGACCATACTGTCAGACCTGTTTGAAGTATAAAGATACTATTGAAAAAAAGATTCCTTAGCCTAAAGATTAGTCCAATTCACTTCAAAATTGTAGAGATGGTTTTCACGTGATACTTTATAACTTTACCTAACGAACCCAAAATCCATTTTTCACCACTAGACTACCATGCGTTGGATTGCTTTGATTGTCACATTAATACTCTGTTTATTCGTGAGGGCGCGTCGGGACAGTCCCACCCCCACCCTTACTCCCTCCCTGACAACACCCACCCCCCCTGGACAATCGCCACCCCCCCCCCCTCCTCGCTACGACAATACCCCCCCCCCCCCCTAGAGCAATCTCCCTCCATCCTCCGCACAACATAATTTTTTTGCCTGTTGTTGGTTTAAACCAATGTTATTGAAAATCAAAATAGCAGCAACATAAACAAATGCAAATGAGCACAACAAGCTTAAAGCTTATACAAGGCGCTCAAACACAGATATGGTATACAATATTGGCTGCCTGCTGTTGAGCTTACATAAGTTACCACACACACAATCCGTGTTTATCTTTCGCGCGCGCACGCACACACACACACACTCACACGCACGCACACGCACACACACGCACGCGCACAGCACACGCACACGCACACGCACGCAGCCACACACACACAACACACACAACGACACACATACACCATAGACACCACACACACACAACCAAACAACACACACACACACACACTCACACGCACTCACACACACTCGAGCGCACCGCACACGCACACACACGAAAACACACACCAACCACACAACACACACAAGCACACCCACACACGCACCACCCACACACACACCACACACGCCCGCCACACAGCTCACACCGCACTCATACACATAGACACACACACACCACACACAAACAAATCACACACACACCCAAATTCACTCACGCTCACGCACACACACATGCCACATGCGCACACGCGCGCTAGCGCGTGCGCGCGTGCGCGCGCTCGTGCACAAACGCCTATTGAAATCTTGTACGCCGTTAATTCAGTGTAAATTCATTTAGGTGTGTCTTTATAAAGTTTTCATTTACTTCATTCCAGAATGTTCTCTACATCACAATCTCTATGTAAAACAACGCTAATTCAAAGACGCGTTACCAGACAGACGTGAAGTAAGATACCCCTAACTACAACGTGAAAACTCTAAGTCAACCAGCCTCGGGGGGGGGGGGCTCCAGTGACCTTAACCTTTAACCTACTACCTTCATTTTCGAACTGGACCTAGACTTCCTAACTACCTATCTGCATGCAAAATATGAAACCTCCCTGGGGTCCCCTCTGTGCACGCGCAATGTATCGTGCTAAAGGTCTGCGTACCCGTTAACACTATTCACAAGATGTTTCTATTTCCCCATGGCAACACAGTGAGCTGTAAGTCATATTAAGAGTGGGCTATCACTGTGTTGTCGTTGGGGGAAATAGAAATATCTCGTGAATAATGTTAACGTGTACACAGACCTTAATATAGTCAGCGACATAGTCAGATAGGAGCAAACAGGACAGACTGCAATGAAAAACATTAACCAGCCAGCATCGCTTTGCCGCTAGTGAATGTGTTTTGTTTTTCTTAACATACTCGGGGCTAAAAGACTCCAGGGATCATCCCGACAGCCGAAAGCACTTGAACACTATGGTACAAATGCATCAGCTAGGGATGAGAACATTCATTTACGTGTGTGACCGTTTTTGATTACCCCCCACGAGCGCAACCACATTCCGAGTCTTCGCTAGTGAATACAAGGGCATCAAGCCGAGCGGCAGACATGTCCGTCACCAGCAATGCCAGGCACTTGCAACACCCCGTAGCATAATTTTTTTTTACCTTGACCTTAATCGGTACACAATATTCGAAAGCACCATAAGCCAAGTTTCAACATCCTATGTCGATCGGTAGCGAATTCTGTCAACCATATTCGGAAGCAGGGTCCAGCGTTCTCCTTGACCTTGACGACCTTGATCAGTACATAATATTCGGAAGCACCATAAGCCAAACCCCCTTCACACCAAGTTTCAACATCTTATGTCAACCAGTGCACTGAGATATGGCTATAAATAGATTTTCAGTTTTTCAAGGTCATGACCTTGACTTAAAAAAAAAATCATGTTTGGATCTCTTCCTATTAATGTGGCACTGCCACCATGCACACAAAATTTGACGTGATTCTGTCAACCCGTTCGAAAGATATCCTTGGGACAGACAGAAGGAGAAAAAAAATGACCCTCCGTTTTTTACAGGCTCCAGCGATCTTTTTGACCTTGACCTTAATCGGTACACAATATTCGAAAGCACCATAAGCCAAACGCACGCTTCATACCATTTCAATATCCTTTCAACATCCTATAGAGTATGAGTTTTCAAGGTCATCGTCAAGGGGTACCCGAGATATGGCTAAAAATTTAGATTTTCGGAAGTTTTCACAGGTCAAAACCAGCCGACCGCAAACGTATGGTGACGGACAAAAAGAGAGGAACCGACACCAAAGAATACGTCTTGGACGTTTGTGACACTAATATAAGTCTCTACGACTCCCAAAACATTACTATGAATAACGTTTTGAATTTACGCCATCTTGAATTTGACACAGAACAGGGGAAATTGAGTGGTGCTTGTATTTTAAAAGAAAAATAACAGTTACAGTCACAAATATCTTTGGAAGCTTTCCAGCGACAAGCTATCTTAACAGTAATTTCCAGTCATAGAACATCCAAGTTAATGATTGTGTCAAGACAGGCGGTGGGTGACCTGCTGTCAACAAGCTGTCCCCCTAAGATCGACGTCAGGATAATGCCTTTGAGTTCATAACAACCTGAAATGTTCATATTTCTGTATATTAATGTTTGTTATATCATGAACAATATCATACTTAACAGTTCCGATATATGCTGCTGTTACACATGCTATGTATGTGACACACACACATGGACGTGTGCATGCACACACACAGACGTGTGCACGCACACAAACACACACACACACAACACACACACACACACACACACACACACGTGACGCACGCAGCACACATACTGACGTGCGCACACACACAAATAGACACACACATGCGCGCACACACACACACACACACACACACACAACACACAGGGCACACACACACACAACACACACACACAAGGAAGATGAAAGAAAACACACACAGGGGGGGGGGGGGCCGAACACACACACACACATACTGCGCATTTGTGGCCAGCATATTATAAAAACCTTTCCATGTGATTTTTCTTTGTGAACATAATGAACAACTATTTACCTGCTTGGTTGTTGGACACGAAACCATCAATGACAGCCTATGAAAACATTCTTTGTGATGAATCAAAGATTCTAGAAG
The DNA here is from genome assembly GCA_017654935.2 of Phymorhynchus buccinoides. NCBI lineage: Eukaryota > Metazoa > Mollusca > Gastropoda > Neogastropoda > Raphitomidae > Phymorhynchus > Phymorhynchus buccinoides. Next base: position 11,413,610 of record CM065704.1, read on the forward strand.
TTGTTCGGGGACTTATTAGGAGCCCAATTGGACCTTTGCTTTGATGCTCTTGTTAAGTATTATACTTTCCTTTTTATGGAGGCTTAATATTGTTAATTTATTGTTTTTTCAATTTTACATGTTTATAAATAATTCTACGTTTATGTATTTCACTCACGTTTCATTAACATAGGGTCTAAATCATACAGGTACTCAGATACACATACCCTCACTCCATTTATTCATGTAAATGTTATATGCATGCACAGATTAACAATCCTGCCGTACATTCCTACACGCACACCCACAAACCCCCTTAAACGGACATTTGCACATCATCATACACATACATTTGTGGTGTGTGTGTGTGTCTGTGTCTAAGATCACTGTAAGGTGGATAGACGTTAAATTAAAGAACGAACGACACACACGCACACACACCCTCGCACGCACACGACACACCACACACACACACACACACGTACACCACACACACACACACAAACACACACACACTCGACACACACAACACACACACACACACACAACACACACACACACACACACACACACATTGGGTAATTAGTCAGTAAATTGATTGAGCTTGCTGGTGTGCATCAAAACGCGCACGCTTGACAACCACCAAGGAAAGGAAAGAGAAACAAGGGAAGAACACACAGTGGTTTAGTTCACGTTGGTTTTTTTACCTGATTGACTGAAAATGTCAATGGTAAAAACTCTATCACGGAGACGGTTGCTTCATATTGATTTGCTTTTAATTAGCTTAAAGTCTCAAGTCTGCTACTAACAGCAGTAAATACTCATATTTTGCCACTGATTCTGTTGTGGTGTTGTGTGTTTGTGTGTGTGTGTGTGTGTGTGTGTGTGTGTGTGTGTGTGTGCGTGTGTGTGCGTGCGTGTGCGTGCGTGATGTTTGGTGTGTGGTATCTGTCAGTGTGTGTGTGTGTGTGTGTGTGTGTGTGTGTGTGTGTGTGTGTGTGTGTGTTTTTGCTACTTTTTTTTTACAGTCACGGAGGCGTCTCTGTGAAATCGGGTTGCTCCCACCTGGAAAGAGCGTCGCAGCCAGAGGCGCACCATTCCTTTGTAAGGGTGGTTCTGGTGTGTATATAATGTTTGTGTGTGTGCGTGTGCGTTTGTGTGTGCCCACGCGCGCGCAGCATGTGGTTGTGTGTTGTGTGTGTGCGTGCGTGCGTGGGCGTGCGTGCGTGGCGTTCGTGCGTGCGTGCGTGTGCGTGGCGTGGCGGTGCGTGCGTGCGTGCGTGCGTGTGGTGTGTGTGTGTGTGTGTGTGTGGCGTGTGTGTGCGTGTGCGCGTGCGCGACGCAGGTATGTGTGTGTATGTGTGTGTGCGCGCGCGTGCGATGACACAATATCCAAACGTGAGTATAGACAACTGTTTGATTGTGAATCGATTGCAGCCACGCACAGCGAGGAAGAAGAAGAAGAACCATACAAGGATACGCACTATCCATACTACTGTGACTGCTCATATTAAGTACATGCAGTTATTAGCCTCAGCATAATAATTCCTAAAAAGCCACCTCAGACTTCAACCCAGTGGAATGATACTGGTTGGACTTTCCCCCCAGTTTTCCTTTCTTTTGACAGAGCGATTAGAAATCATAAATGCACAATTTGGTCGGATGAAACTCTTCCAACCAGGTCGGAAGGAATTGGCGACTGCGCCATTTAGGCTACTTTCAACTCACTCAGTCAGTTGTTATGTGGGGGGAAACAGCGAATGTTTGAAGGCGGCACACTGCCTCAACTAGTTGAAGAGAGTTCACCACTCGATTTGGTATTCGACTGAAAGGTTGCATAATGTGAGGCGGTTTTTAAACACAGTTTGTTTTAAAGAAGAAAACAGCGTTGTTGGCTTGTTTTTTTGTGTTTGTTTTTTGGGGGTGAAAAGGGAATAAAAGGAATGATGGCTGTGTACGAAATGAGTCCTAAAGACAAAGGACACACACAATCAGCCACACATTGAAACAACCACTCTGTTTCAGTAACAAACGCTGACTCGTTTTATTCTTCCTATTACAATTCCAAGTTGCACCTATTTTCTCACAATATTTTATTTTCATGCTTTCTTTCAACTTTATACTCAGATTCCCAAATGTTCCAGCCTCATCCCAACTGTGTCCAAACAAGAACTATTTCAACATGATCTCTTGCTTACATTAGAACAACTACACCTGTTATAATTACGATATTATTATATATTTATCTTAGAGAAGCTCGTAATAAAATAAGCTAAATCAGTATATGAAAACGTGACACCCACAGTAACTCACCTAACGACAAAGGACACACACAATCAGCCACACATGGAAACAACCCATTCTGTTTCAGTAACAAACGCTGACTGAATTCCAATCCTCTCAATCAGAAACGATGAGTGAGTACTGTTCTTGAGCAAGGGAAACTAGAACTAATCTCAGTATTGAAATAGAAATGCGGGCTGCATTCAAACACGGCCTTAGAAACACTATGGGCGTGTTCAGACACTCCGTTACATCTGCACGAGAGTTCCCAATAAACCAGAAATTGGAGAACAAAACAACTATATTTTTGCTCTTACTTTCGAACCAAATGTGATTAGATTCTGTCAGTAATTATTTAGTTATGCTGCATGAAAGTGTAAACAGTGATGAATAAAATGCATTAAAAAAATGTATTCCAACGATGTTCCCAGTCAACTCCAATCCGCCTCACACTATCCAACCTTCTAGTCGAAACAAAAATTCAGTTGTGAACTCCATCCAACTATAGCTGCGGCCGCGTGCCGTCTTCACACTATCAGCAAGCATTGTCTGTTTTCCCCCACAACTGCCTGAGTGAGTTGGAAGTAAACAATGGTGCGGTCGCCGATCGCTTCCGACCGGTTGAAAGAATTTCGATGGACCAAAGTTTGCATTTGTGATTTCTACTCACTATGTCGAAAGAAAAGAAAACTAGACTGGGTCGAATAGTCTGAATATTGGTACCCTATCCCTCCACAGAATCTAATTATCATAATATATCATTTAAGTTTGTATGCCCCTATCTACATTACGTTTTTGACCATGAACAGGCGATCGTTTCACAAGGGCCAACGTTACGTTGCGCTCGCTCAAATCGGCAAAAACGGTCTAAGAAACACCCTTCGTTTGCCGATAGTTCGCATGGCGTTTTGTTCTTACCAGCAAGCGAGCAAGCGAGCAGGCAGCAAACTACCCGGAACTTTCACGTGACTTGTAGCTGGTTATTACATTTATAATTGTTGATTGGTCGATCAAAGTTTGGTTAAAATAATACTTTTTTTTACCAATCAGACAAGAGCTTGTACTATTGTTTCACAAACTGTAAAGTGATTCCTAGACCCCTTCTGGTGTAACAGTTATGCGCGCGGCGACCATCGTCTAGATAAACTCGACCCAGAACTCCTAACTTCAGAGTTTGGCAATAACCGTCCTGCAGAATTCAATAAGACTAATTTTGCAGAGAAGAAAACTGAAGAGGTAGATCTGACCTGATGGAGATCTGACCTCTTCATTGTTTTTTCTTTGTGCATTGTTTCCAGAGCTGGCATTCCGCCCTTTTAAACCAAAACAAGAAGAAAAAAATTCATCATCATAGTGTTCACGCACAAATAAAGGCAGACAGACGGACAAAAACAATACCTCATCAACAAATAAAAAAACAAAACCGGCAGAAGAAAAGATAGACACAAGCCAAAAATTGAACTTATTCAATAAGTCATTGTCAACACAGCTGTTCCGGGAAGAACTGTTAGTATCAGGGCTTTTCTCAAGCCAACTTCATACTGAACAAAAGACGATGTCTACTAGCATACAGAACAGGGGAAAACGGCTTAGATAATTATAAAACTTTAATTTAATGATCAGACCAAGTAATACACAATCGCACTAAAGCTGGAGACAGACTATGCGACTGCCTCATATGACTCGATCAGGTCGTGACGTTGACCAAATTTTGTTTCCCGCACAGAAGAGGTCACAAGCCATCTGACTCGATCAGACTCGATCAGTGAAATGTAGAACCCGCCCTATTCGGCCCTGTCACCTGACTGGGCCCGACTGAGTCAGACTGATCAAGCAGGATGGTATGCAAATGAGGTGAAACGTCACGACCTGATCGAGTCACATGAGGCAGTCACATAGTCTGTCGCCCGCTTAAGCTGGAGACAGACTATGCGACTGCCTCATATGACTCGATCATGTCATGACGTTGACCAAATTTTGTTTCCCGCACAGAGGAGGTCACAAGCCATCTGACTCGATCAGACTCGATCAGTGAAATTTAGAACCCGCCCTATTCGGCCCTGTCACCTGACTGAGTCAGACTGATCGAGAATGATGGTATGCAAATGAGGTGAAACGTCACGACCTGATCGAGTCACATGAGGCAGTCACATAGTCTGTCGCCAGCTTTAAACCAAATTGCATAAAGTGTGTACTAACCAAACTGCACACAAGAAACAATGTCAGTAGTTTTTATTTATTTCATTACGTTGCAAATCACTCAAGACTTCCATCCAATGACTTGACCAACATCGTCTGAAATATACTTGATGCATCAAAGTGGAAAATATCACCATTTGAAACAAAGTACAGTATTTGTTGGAGTAATGTCAAGGGTTAGAAAAAAATATCTTGCAGAATGGTTCGAAATCTGAAATTGTGAACACGATTTGATCAATATTAAATGGTTGTCCATAGGTCAAGAATTGATTATCATCTACCTGCCCTTTGCTAATATGTCCTCAGAGGCTTTCAACTGTGAAAAAAAGCATTTGAATGAGAAATGTTGTCTCTTCTTATATCTGCTTTTATACGAAATCATCCACGTTATCATTAAAAAAAAGTTTGACGTGGCTTAATGTTTCAATATATTTTGTAGTTAGTTTTTGTTTTTAATTGATGCCATAAAGAGTCTGCAACGGGACAGAACACATGCTTTCATCGATGTGGTAGAGTCATAATTAACTTTATTAATCGACAGTGTACAAGCCATTTATTTATTCCCTTGCAAATGAACTCACTATATACTACAATAAAGCTTCTCCAATTCCACATAGCTACTGCCTAACATATCATATGTTATGTTACAGCGAAAAGGATTTCCAAAGGTAAGAGTGTTTGGTCGGCCAGCCAACCACATATGCTCGTGATACCAAAATAACAGAATACAAGGGCTTTGTGATGTACTCTCGTGAGAGACAAACTTTATGGAAAAAGGCCGGTTTTCTTTTCAACGTCTTTAAGTGTAAACTATGCTCATGTAGTAGATTGTGTCGTCTGATGCTTTGAGTTGATAGAAAATGTGATTTATTGACATAAGCATCGGGACAAATGTGTTATTTGATGCATCAGAGTTGCTTTTGTTGTTGTTGTTCAATCAATCAACCAACCAATCAATCAATCAATCAATCAATCAATCAATCAATCATTTAGTGTCCTCATCTCATCAACACAAAGAAATTTGTCTTGCAATCGATCAATACAAAACACACACACACACACAAAAACACAAATACAAAATAAATTGCAATAATTGCGAACTCCCTAAGGTGTATGTACACGTGATCACCCCCCACCACGACAACAGAGCGACAGGCCAGTCAGTTGTTGTTGTTTTTTTCTTTCTTTTTTCCAGACTGTCTATAATGTAGGGAAATGAATGTCTTATTGTTGTTTGTTGGTTTGCTCTGGCTAAAAGACTCCAGGGATCATCCCAATGGCCAAAGCACTTGGACACTATAGTACAAGTGCATCAGCTACGGATGAGAACATTACGTGTGTGACCTTTTTTCAGTACCCCGCCACGTGGGCAGCCATACTCCGTCTTCAGGGGATTTTGGAGACTGATGATGTTATGCTAGGAGCTTGTCACGACTAATGACAATCCTCGCATAGCTATGCATAGCATAACAACATCTTGATGTAGCCTTGGTGTTCTAGCTTGTGTCAACTGGTCAGACAAAGCCTTATGCCAAGGCCGACTGTTTTTAACTAATTGATATCAAAATGATGCCGTATGTTTCCGAAATAGTGTTCTTTCATTTGCCAAACGTTGAAGTCATCTTTCTGATACGTTTTTAAAAAAAATTATTTAAACAATTCCTCCCCTTCTTAAACACAACATTAAGAAACTAACGTAGGTACACACTCTTAGTAAACTTGTACTTTTGTAACCTTAGAATAAAAATTATCATAACTTTTCATCATTCGTAAGCGCATACATTCAGATTTCCTAAATACGTATTTTAAAGTATGCAGCATATCCCAAATGTATTAAATATCAAACTATTGAATTCCATGTGCAATACAGTCAATCAATCAACCAATCAGTCAATAATGTTTGATTAGTTTCAAGATCAAGAAAGAGGAATTTGATTTTACATCCCCAGTGAAACATCAATCCTTTCATTGGTTGCGTTTCTTTGTAGACCAGCATGACACTCATGTGACTGAACATGGATTTGTTGTTTGCTTGTGTGTTATGGATTTCGTTGTTTGGGGACTAAAATGCCAAAACAAAACGCACAAATGAAAGAGTCTGCTTTGCATTTGTAGATATCCATAAAGCCAGCTGCTTCCTGATGACGTCGCATGTAAATTATACCATGGCAACTTTTGAAAATAGCTTCCAGATAAACACCACAATTCAGTCACTGACTGCCCACAAGTTTGTGCCTTGGGACAATCCTGATAACATTGTCAGTGCAAATGTGGAGTTTATAGCGAGCCAAATCAAAAACACATTAATTGTGTTCTTGTTTCTGATTGGTGGACCCGGTAACGTCATCAACATGGCGGTGTTCTACAAACAGGGGTTAAAGGATCGGGTCAACATGTGTCTGTTTGCTTTATCCCTAGCTGACGAAATCAATTTGATGACGATAGTTCTTGGGAACAGCGAAGCCCTATATCTACAGTATGCTACAGGGAGAAAAGAAGGCCCGTTTAAGATTTTCCTAAATGCCAATTATTATAGAGTTTTGTTTGGGTTTGTTTATGTGTCTTCCATCCTCTCAGCACTCATTGCATGTGAGAGGTGCTACTGTGTGCTGAGTCCACTCAAATACCAAACGAAACTGTCCTCTAAAACCATGGCTGTGATTATAGCTGCTGATTACATTTTTGTAATAGGACTGTTCTTTCTTGTTTTGGGATTCAGATATCGCGCCACAAGCTTTTATGATCCAGAGTCTGGAACAAGCAGGACAACGTTCACGTTAACCGATTTTTATAAAGAGCACAGAGACTTTCTTGACTTCCTTTACGGGGCATTCATTGGTGTTGGATTATCAACGTTGGTGATTGTAGTTGTGGTGGTGACAACATTAATCACTGTGGTGAAGCTTTCTCAGATCGTGAAATGGCGTAATGAATCATCCGTTTCTATCTCCTCCAAGGAAGTAGCCCTCACCAAAATGTTGATTTGTACCTCTGTCTTGTTTGTGATTTGCATTATTCCTGTTAGCTTGACTCGCTTCCTTCCCTATGTTTTCCAAGACTTTAATCAAGGCAGACGCCATCATAATTTGTACTTGTTATTTGCGTATATTGCCGGTTTATTCATTTTCATCAACTCCAGTTTCAACATTGTGGTGTACTATGTGATGGGGTCTCGATACAGACAGACCTTCTGGTCTTTGTGTGGAAGGCGTCCTGATTCCAAACAGAAAACACGTGTGATGACTGGGTCTGACTGAAACGAGAACAAATACATGTCACTGGAAACATAATCGTACGTTCAAGGTCAAGTATACTTTAACATCTCCAAAAGAGATATTCAGGATATAAGTGTGTATTGCCATCAGTTACATCGGTAACAATTGTCTCTGGCAATATTTAAAAAACATTATCTTTGATCTCAATGGTAAATTTTTAATAAAAAAAGCTCAACCCAGGCATCACATTGCGGAATGACGACAGCATCACGAACATTGGACCTGTCTATTTCTCTCTTCTTTTGAAGCGTTTAGAGGTAACGTTCGGAATACGAGGTGTCGTGCCTGATTGGTTCACGTCTTACATAAGTGACCATACCTTCTCTGTCATTATGAATGGAGTTCTATCTTCTTACTCATCTCTCAGATATGGAGTCCCACTGAGCTCAGTATTGGGCCATGTTCTCTTTACTCTCTACTCACAGCCATTGTCTAACATGATTGTTGCACATTCATGCGATTTCCACAAATATGCTGATAATACTGAGGCGTCACAGAGTGGTGCCCCTGGGGATTTGGCTCCCATTCAGACTGGCATTGAGACATTTGCCAATGATGTGCTAGGATAGATGAACAGCAACAACTAGAGTTCCTGCCTGTTGGTTCTCCCGGTCGTCTAGAAATAATCGACAGTGAGTCCGCAGACGTTGGAGGTAGCAATGTTCCCTTCAAATCATCAGTGAAATACCTTGGGTTTACAATCGACCAAACCCTTTCAATATCAGCAATGTTTGTCGTTCATGTTTTCTTGAACTGAGACATATTGAGGCCATTCGGTCATTCCTCTCAACCAGCTCATGCAACCGCTTTGTTACAGCACTTTACTCACATCTCGCCTCCATTTCTGTAGCTCTCGATTTCTGTTTTTTGAACGTTCCTAAAGTGAATTTAAAGTCTTTTGGACAACGCAGTTTTTGGTGTGTGAGCCCCTACTATCTGGAATTCCTTGCCTGTTGACCTCCAACATCAATCAGCACTTCCCGCTTTCAACCCCCAACTCAAAACTCATCTGTTTCAAAGAGCTTTCTCTCTGAAACTTTCACGTAAATTAGGTGATGGTCGAATGAATGTGTATAATGATGGTGTATGTTAGCCCCATTGCGTGTGAATCAATCAATGTGAGTGCCTAGAGTTTAATTATGAAGAAAGGCGCTGTATAAATACCATGTATTATTATTACTGTTTTTGTTTTTTTACTCAGTAAAAGTGTCTTGTCTGTCCATCCTTGTTTCTGCCTCTGTCTTTCTTTCTTGTTGTCTGTGTCTCTGTCTCTCTCTATCAGTCTCTATGTCTCTCTTTCTTGTTGTCTGTGTCTCTGTCTCTCTCTATCAGTCTCTCTGTCTCTCTTTCTTGTTGTCTGTGTCTATGTCTCTCTCTATCAGTCTCTCTGTCTCTCTTTCTTGTTGTCTGTGTCTCTGTCTCTCTCTATCAGTCTCTCTGTCTCTCTTTCTTGTTGTCTGTGTCTATGTCTCTCTCTATCAGTCTCTCTGTCTCTCTTTCTTGTTGTCTGTGTCTATGTCTCTCTCTATCAGTCTCTCTGTCTCTCTTTCTTGTTGTCTGTGTCTATGTCTCTCTCTATCAGTCTCTCTGTCTCTCTTTCTTGTTGTCTGTGTCTATGTCTCTCTCTATCAGTCTCTCTGTCTTTCTTTCTTGTTGTCTGTATCTATGTCTCACTCTATCAGTCTCTCTGTCTCTCTTTCTTGTTGTCTGTGTCTATGTCTCTCTCTATCAGTCTCTCTGTCTTCTTTCTTGTTGTCTGTGTCTATGTCTCTCTCTATCAGTCTCTCTGTCTCTCTTTCTTGTTGTCTGTGTCTATGTCTCTCTCTATCAGTCTCTCTGTCTCTCTTTCTTTCACTCGTCCTTTCTATAGCACGAAATGAAAATAAATAGGCCCTAGTTTTGCCAACGAGAGATTCGGCTACGCTTATTTATTTGCTTCCATTCAAAAGAAAGAACCTGTGTAGCTGTGTGTGAACGATTTCAGGACAAAAACACATGGTAACGAAACCGGTACCTTTGAGCTGGGAAATTCGACGCTTCACTTCACTTCATGGCTAAGTGCCCAAGGCACGAAACGACGAATTTCCCAGTTCAAAGGTACCTTTTTCGTCACCATTCTTTTTCAAACTATTGATTCGAAAGGTACAGCAGTCAACATTTCATCATCCTTGTGTGTGAACTATCTTTTTTTTTTAAATTGCCAAATCCACAAAATACAGCTTTAGTCAATGTCTCCCTGTTTGGTTGTGTGTACATATCTCACATGGTTATGCTGGAGATTTTACATTTAATATTCACAGGATCACAACTCTCTCTCTCTCTCTCTCTCTCTCTCTCTCTCTCTCTCTCTCTCTCTCTCTCTCTCTCTCTCTCTCTCTCTCTCGCTGGGGTGCAAGCAAGATGGCGACCAACACGCAGCGCTCAGGAATGTTCCTCTTCATTAAATTGAATTTGGTTGAGTTCTTGGTTCCGTAGAAAAGCCAGAGTTGGAGAGTTTGTTGTTGTGGGGTTACTCTACAGGTAGGCAATTACAATAACGACAAAATGATTGGCATTGAACTGCGGAGGGCCAGAATCGGTGGTTTTCACCTGGCCAGAAAATTGGCAGTGTTTACGCCTGAGAAGGCACAGGCGAGTGAAGTTGACTTGACATTAAGTGATATTATTATCGCATGTACGGTTATTCTCACATTCTTGAAATGAACAGTCTCTCCTTCCGTTCTGCCATACAAGAGCAGCTGATAGCGTCAGGGACAATGCCAGGCTGGGAAAATATGACGGCTCAATTTGTTGGTGATGGACAGATGAAGGCAATTTTGCATGTGCCTGTGGTTGTTGGACTGTGTGCGACGAACGCTGTATACTTGATGTGGAAGATTTTGCTGAGTCATGATGTGCATGTCGACCCAGGTCCCGTAACTCCGCATGACACGTGCGACATGGAAGACACGGAGAAGCGTGGGGCGGAGGGTGTCGGGCGCCCCTGATAATCTCTCTCACATTCTTGCAGCTATCGAGGTCCAAGGTCAGAGGTTTCAAACGCAGTTTGACAAACAAAACACACACTTAACCAAACTGAGTGAGGAACAGACACAACAGAACAAAATCATAAGAGACGAACTGGGTGAGATAAAGCAAAGCTTGACTAAAGTAGCAGAGAAGTGTGAACAACTAGACCAGCGATGTAGCAGAGTAGAGGAAGAAAACAGTAGGCTATGTAACAGAACGGACAATATCACTGCTGATTTGGGTCATCTTCACACAGAAGCGAAAGAAGGGAGGGATGAATGTGCGTGTGTGTCTGAGAGAGTGGAGGGATTGGAAGAGGAAATCAACAGACTGAACGATGAGATAGACAGATTGGAGGATTTTTCACGGCGTGATAATCTTCGTATGTTTGGAGTTCCTCCAGTCAATGCTGGTGTGAGAGAGGATTATGATGCATGCGCTAAAGCAGTGTGTGGGGCGTTAAACGGGGTGGATGGGGGAAGACAGTGGACAGAGGAGGATATTGTACGGGCGCACAGGGTGGGGCAGGCTAGGCCAGGAGCGTCACGGACAATGATTGTTAAGTTCACACAGTGGAAGCACAAAATGGAATTGCTTTGGAATAAAGAGCGAAGGGGAAAACTGGAAAGGAAGGGGGTCAGATTAGCGTCGGATTTAACCCGCAGACAACAAAGCATCGTAGCGATGGCCAAGGACCAAGGGAAGGTGGCAGTGTTTGTTAAAGGCCGTCTGACCATCCAGTCACGTAAGTCAGAGAATGATAGACAATTGGGGCAAAGAAATGATGTGTCTGATTATGTGCATGTGCCCACCCCCAATCCCACCTCTAATCCCAACCCCAACTCCACTCCCACCCTTCCCCTCACCCCCCATGAGAAACAACCCTCTCCTTCAGCACTCCTCTCCTCCCCCCGGCCCCTTTCACAGGTTACGGATGACGTCACGCTGGGAAGTTCCCAGCCAGGAGACCAGGCAGAGGAGGGTGGGGAGGGTGCTTTGTCACCCCCTCGTTCTCCCCCCGCACCAGCAAAGGGCGACCACAAGATGACGACACGCAGTGCGGTGCATCGTAATGGTTCACGTGCACTAGACCAGGAAATGGCACAAGGGGCCAGTGACACTGGCATACAGCACGCAGGTAATGCAGGCAGTTCACGTGCAAGCAGGCAGTCATTGGGGCAGCGTTCAAACGCTGGCTCCACTTCTACGGGCGCAAATGGACGGCAAATGGGCATTGACAGTTACCTTGGCGGGCAGCGTAGTAACGTGAATAAACCTGGCTCTCAGTGGGGCGGACGTTCGTCACGCTCGAGTGCCAGTAGCGCTAGATAGGATAAAGCCGATCACCAAACATCTAGACTTAACTTTCTAAATTATAATGTGGAAAATTTGAAAAATAAACTAGCTGATGTTTCTTTTCTTAATTTTGTTACTGGTTATGATATTATTTGTTTGACAGAAACGTTCATTGATCATGCATTTGATTTTAGTTTTCATTTCAAAAATTATATCGCGTTTAGTGCCCCTGCAAAAAAACTGTCGTTACATGGAAGAGCTTCAGGAGGAGTTGTTGTTCTTGTAAATAAACAGTTAGCCCAGTTTGTACAAAAAATTGAAATTGACTGTGAGAATGCTATTGTTGTTAAAATAAAAAAATGTGTGTTTGGTTTAGATAAAGATATTGTGTTTGTGGGGTGCTATGTTGTCCCAGAGGGAGGGCCTCTTTATAGGCAGACTAATTTGACAGATGGTGTACTTATGCTTGAGGATAGTTTATTGCAGTGTATGTCTGAGGAAAATGTTTATTATATTGTTTGTGGCGATATGAACGCCAGAACAGGCTGTGAGCAGCCAAAGGAAGAGGAAATGTCTGATTATGTGTTTAATATGCAACATGATGATGAAAATGATGATAGTACTAATTATGTGTGTCTGAAGCGATGCTCGAAAGATACAATTATTAATAGGTTTGGTCGATTAGATTTTTGTTTTTTGTTTGATTTGTTGATTATGAACGGTTCATGTGACACTGATGCTGATGAATTTACTTTTGTTTCATCTGTACAGTGTAATAGATTATTTTTTAGTGTCAAAAGCGATGCTCGAAAGATACAATTATTAAGTAGTGGGAAAGGTGGGATTGAATTCTGATGATTTTAAACAATGTTTAGTTACAGCTATGAGCGACATGATGGGTGATGAAGTAAATGTGTTGATGTTTTTGTTAATGCTTTGTATGGGGCTGCGGCATGCATGGTCAGGAAAGTGGGAGGGAAAACAAAATCAAAGGAAGATTGGTTTGACGATGAATGTGAGAAAAAGAAGAGGGAAGTAAAGAGATTACTACAAAAGTTTAGAAGGGCTAAAACAAAAGAGACAAAAAAAGAAAAAGGAAACACATTTGCCAAGGAAAGACAAAATTATGTAAATTTAAGAAAAGAGAAGAAAAGACAATTTGATGAAAACAGGATATTAAAGCTCAAACAATCCGTAAATGACCCTAAATTGTTTTGGAGCACAATAAGATCAGTAAACAGGAAATCAGTAATCTACAATGAAATAACATCACAGCAATGGTTTGACCATTTCCATAGTGTTTTCAACTCCTTTGATAATAATCAGCATGATCCATTGGTAGATGAAATAGAGGATGAACAAAGTGATGAGCCCTTGTTTGACGACCCTATAACAGCGGATGAAGTGAGAGCGGGTATTAGAAATTTGAAAACAGGTAAAAGCCCAGGACCAGATAGAGTAATAAGTGAAATGTTGAAGCATGCCAATGAAAATGTGATTGATTTTTGTGTGTCTTTGTTTAATCATTTGTTTAACCATGGATTGTTTCCCTTGTCTTGGTCTAAGTCTATTATTGTACCCATTTATAAAAAAGGAGATCAACATAACCCAGACAATTATAGAGGTGTATCTTTGACAAGTATAATTAGTAAAGTATATACTCATATTTTGAATAGAAGGTTGACTCATTGGGCTGAAAGGGAAGGGAAAATTGTAGAGGAACAAGCAGGGTTTAGATCAGGTCATAGCACAGTTGATCATATTTTTACTTTGTATGCTTTAGTTCAAAAGTTTCTTAAGAAAAATAATAAATTATACGTTGCTTTCGTAGATTTTAAGAAAGCATTTGATTCAGTAAATAGAAGCGTGTTGTGGCATGTTCTTAGAAAAACAGGAGTTAATGGAAAGTTGTATTTTGCTCTTCGTGGTATATATGATTCAGTTCTAGCATGTGTTCGAGAAAAAGGTTTGTATTCTGATTTATTCAATTGCCCAAGGGGAGTGAAACAAGGCTGTTTATTGAGCCCTCAAATGTTTGCATTTTTTATAAACGAATTGGCTATAGAAATGTCACAAAAAGGCAGACATGGCATACAACTGATTGCAGGTGCTGTTGAACTGTTTATGCTTTTATTTGCAGACGATGTAATTCTACTTTCTAGTACTGTTGTTGGCTTACAAAACCAGCTAAATGTCTTAAAAAATGAAGCAGACAGACTCCAGTTGTCTATTAATTTAGATAAAACAAATATTATTGTCTTTCGTATGGGTGGCCACTTATCCCAGCATGAAAAATGGACATATGGAAATATACATGTAAAAGTAACCAATAGTTATAAGTATTTGGGGATGATGTTTACAACTCGTTTAAGTCTAAATGTAGGATGGCGGGAAATGGGAAGAAAGGGTAAAAAGGGAGTGGTAGAAATTTTAAGATGCATGAAGAAATTGAACACAGTTGATCCATCTCTATTCTGGAAGTTATTTGATACTCAAATAGCACCTATGCTAACGTATGCGGCAGAAGTGTGGGGATTAGATGAAAATTTAGAAATGGAAAAGGTACACACTATGGCTATTAAGAGATTCATGAACATTCCTCTGCATTCATCTAACACTATGGCTTATGGCGATTCCGGAAGATATCCATTATATATTCAAACCTTTTCTAAATGCATTAAATATTGGTTAAAACTCTTAAAACGTCCAACGTCAAGGCTATGCAAACAAGCGTATGACATGCTATTCTCCCAAATGGAATCAGGACACAATAATTGGGTTAGTAAGGTAAAACAAGTTTTAACTGTTAACGGGTTTGGTATTGTATGGCTTAGTAAAGAGGTAGGGGATGAAAGGGCATTTATCTTAGAATTTAAGGATCGTTTGATAGCCTGTTACACACAGAATTGGCATTCTAAAATGGAAGACAACGAAAAGTATTCATGGTTTTTCTCTTTTAAAAGTATTTTACAGCCTGAAATGTTTTTGAAGTCTGTCGCTAATAAATGGCACAGAAGCATGTTAGCCAGATTTAGAAGTAGAACTCTTGGTTTCAGAGCGAACACAAATTGGTTTAGTAATGAAGTTACTGTTGATAATGTTTGTATTTTATGTTCAGGTAATGTCAAAGAAGATGAAGTTCATTTCATTTTTCATTGTAAAGCATATGAGGATAAGAGGAAGAAATCAAAATTGTTTACTATGATGCCAGCAAGATCTTACACTTTGTTTGAATTATTATCTTCTAATGATGAAAATATTGTTCGATTGTTCGCTAAGTACATAGCTGAAGCTTATGACAGCAGAGAAAAGAAAATGTTGATTACAATTTCCGAATAATACAGTGCTCTAGTTCTTTATATACATAACGTGTATAAGTTTGGTGATCAGTTTTTCGTTTGACTTTTTCTTTCTTCTTCTTAGACTTGTACATGTATTCGTATATTACGACGACAATTGTTATCACTATAAATGTTATTGGTCTTTCTTTATAGAATATATTGTATTATATGTTGTTATATTGTGTCCAACGTTGACTCAATTTGCATTTATTCATAATACATTTAATCTTTTTCGACTTTTTTTTGCATGAATTCCTGACGCTGCAAATATGGCATTCAATCCCCCTTGACATAAGGACTGTACCACCTGATATTAATTTCATGATAACGAAACATAAGAAACAAATAAACAACTCCCTGTTCCCAAATGCCAGTGCTAACAAACACATTGATAACATAATAATATTACAATCTGTGTATTATGTTTTTGACTATACTGCCGAAAGTTTTGAAAGCAATAAAGATATTGATTGAATTAGTAAGTAAAAAGATTCATTAGCCTAAAGATTAGTCCAATTCACTTCAAAATTGTTGAAATGGTTTTCACGTGATACTTTATGACTACCTAACGAACCCGAAATCCATTTTCACAACTAGACTACCATGCGATGGATCTCTTTGATTGCCAAATTAATGCTTTATGTTTATTCTTGAGGGTGTGTCGGGACAGTCTCCCCCCTCCCCCCATTCCTCATTCCCTCCCAGACAACTACCCCCGGGCAATGCCCTCCCCCACCTACAACCCCCACCCCACCA
>CM065704.1:11434747-11438682 GCA_017654935.2 Phymorhynchus buccinoides
AGTGATGAATAAAATACATTAAAAACACATTATGCATCCCAACGATGTTCCCAGTCACCTGCAACCTGCCTCATACTATCCAACCTTCTAGTCGAAACAAAAATTCAACTGTGAATCCATCCAACTATAGCTGTGGCCGCGTGCCAGCTTCACACTATCTGCAAGCATTGCCTGTTTTTCCCCACAACTGCCGGAGTGAGTTGAAAGTAAAACAATGGTGCGGCCTCCGGTCACTTCCGACCGGTTGGAAGAATTTCGATGGATCAAATTTTGCATTTGTGATTTCTACTCACTATGTCGAAAGAAAAGAAAACTAGAAAGGTCGCAACCTGTTTCTTTCGACTGGGTCGAATAGTCTGAGGCAGCTTGTTGGTACCCTATCCCACCACATAATCTAATTATCATAATATATAAATTAATTTTGTAGGCCCCCATCTAGATTACGTTTTTGACCATGAACAGGTGTCCGTTTCACAAGGGCTAACGTTGCACTCGCTCAAATCGGCAAAAAAACGGTCTAAGAAACACCCTTCGTTTGCCGATAGTTCGCATGGCGTTTTGTTCTTCCCAGCAAGCGAGCAAGCGGCAAACTATCCGGAACTATCACGTGACTTGTAGGGGGTTAATACATTTCTAGTTGTTGATTGGTCCATTAAAGTTTGGTTAAAATAATACTTTTTTTTTACCAATCAGACAAGAGCTTGTAATATTCTGTCATTTTTAAGACAAACGATTTTCTAAAGTGTTTCTTAGACCCCTTTTGGCGTAACAGTTATGCGCGCGGCGACCGTCGTCTAGATAAACTCGACCCAGAACTCCTAACTTCAGAGTTTGGCAACAACCGTCCTGCAGAATTCAATAAGACTAATTTTGCAGAGAAATATGTAAAACAATGAAGAGGTAGATCTGACCTGATACTGAGATCTGACATCTTCATTGTTTTCTCTGTGCATTGTTTCAAGAGCTGGCACTCGCCTTTTTCAACCAAAACAAGAATAATTTTGTTCATCATCATAGTGTTCACGCACGAAAAAAAAAAGGCAGACAGACAGACAAACAAAAATACCTCAACAACAAATAAAAAAACAAAAACGGCAGAAGAAAAGATAGACACAAACCAAAAAATGAACTTATTCAATAAGTTATTGTCAACACAGCTGTTCCGGGAAGAACGTTTAGTTTCAGGGCTTTTTCTCAAGCGAACTTCGTACTGAACAAAAGACGATGTCTACTAGCATGCAGAACAGGGGGAAACGGCTTAGATAATTATAAATCTCTAATTTAATGATCAGACCAAATAATACACAATCGCACTAAACCAAATTGCATACAATGTGTACTAACCAAGCTGCACACAAGAAACAATAACCGTAGTATTTATTTATTTCATTATGTTGCAAATTACTCAAGAATTCCATCCAATGACTTGACCACCATCGTCTGAAATATACTTGATGCATCAAAGTGGAAAAGATCACCATTTGAAACAAAGTACAGTATGTGTTGGAGCAATGTCACTGGTTAGAAAAAATATCTTGCAGAATGGCTGGAAATCTGAAAGTGTGAACACGATTTGATCAATATTAAATGGTTGTCCATAGGTCAAGAATTAATACTCATCTACCTGCTAATATGTCCTCTGAGGCCTTGAGCTGTGAACAAAAGCATTTGAATGAGAAACGTTGTCTCTTCTTATATCTGCTTTTATACGAAACCATCCACGTAATCATTTTTAAAAAACAGTTTGACGTGGCTTAATGTTTCATTATATTCTGTAGTTAGGTGTTTTTAGTGTTTTTAGTGTACAAGTCATTTATTCCCTTGCAACTGAACTCACTACATACAACAATAAAGTCTTTCCAATTCCCCATGTGCATAGCTATTGCCTAAAATCTGATCGGTTAGGTTACAGCGAAAAGGATGTCCAAAGGTAAGAGTATTTGGTCGGCCAGCCAACCACATGTACGATTGATGATTTGAGTCGTGATACCAACATACCAGTAACACATGGGCTTTCTGGTGAAAGAGGCATCAGAACACATGTTATGTGATGCATCAGAAGTTTTGTTGTTGTTGTTCAACCAATCACCCAGCCAATCAATTCGAACAATCAATCAATCATTTATTGTACCTACCCAATCTCATTAAAACAAGGAAATTTGTTTTGCAATCGATCAATACAAAAACAAAAAAACAAATACAAAATATAATGCAATAAATGCAAGCAACCTAAGGTTTATGTACACGTGAGCACCCCCTAACCCACACGATGCAGACAGGGTGCCCTGGCAGGTCATCAAGTATCACTCTCTCACACAGAATGCCTCTTTGCGGTGTGGGCAGGGTTGACATTGCCTTTGCGCTTTTTGTTCGGTCGTCCGCCCCACCCTATTGGTATATAGGTGCTCCTCAATACCGCTGATGTAGGGATATGAATGTTTGTAATTGTTGTTTGTTGTTTATTTGTTTACCCTGGCTACGCGACTCCAGGGATCATCCTAACAGCCGAAGCAATTGAACAATGTGGTACAAGTGCACCAGTTAGGTGGAGATACATTAACGTGTGTGGACCGGTTTTAATTACCCCACACGTCGGCAGCGCAGCCACACTCGTCTCCGGAGGATTTGGGAGAGTGATGATGTTTTGTTAGGTAGTGTAGGTAGGTTAGTGTAAGGTCGTAGGTAGTGGACAAGCTTCGGCCTTCTTCAAGCCTCACGGCTTATTACTAATGACAACACCGCCATACCTATGCATAGCATAGCAAAATTTTGATGTAGCTTTGGTGTTCTAGCCTATGTCAACTGGTCCGGCAAAGCCTTATGCCAAGGCCGACTGTTTCTAATTACTTGAGATGAAAATAATGCTGTATTGTTTTTTAAAAAATAGTGTTCTTTCATTTGGAAAAATTTGGAGTCATCTTTGCGATTATTTTTTTAATTTGATGCTTCTTCCCCTTCTTAGACACAACATTAAGAAACTAACTTGTAAAATTATCATAACTTTTCATAATTCCTAAACGCATACATTCAGATGTCCTAAATACTCATTTTAATCTATGCAGCATATCACAAATGTATTACACATCCAAACTATTGAACTCCATGTGCAATACAGTCAATCAAATCAACCAATCAGTCAATAATGTTTGATTAGTTTCAAGATCAAGAAAGAGGAATTTGATTTTACATCCCCAGTGAAACATCAATCCTTTCATTGGTTGCGTTTCTTTGTAGACCAGCATGACACTCATGTGACTGAACATGGATTTGTTGTTTGTTTGTGTGTTATGGATTTCGCTGTTTTGGGGACGAAAATGCCAAAACAAATCGCACAAATGAAAGAGTCTGC
The DNA here is from genome assembly GCA_017654935.2 of Phymorhynchus buccinoides. Classification (NCBI taxonomy): domain Eukaryota; kingdom Metazoa; phylum Mollusca; class Gastropoda; order Neogastropoda; family Raphitomidae; genus Phymorhynchus; species Phymorhynchus buccinoides. The sequence continues at coordinate 11,438,097 of CM065704.1, forward strand.
TTTGCATTTGTAGATATCCATAAAGCCAGCTGCTTCCTGATGACTTCGCAGGTGAATTATACCATGGTAACTTTTGAAAATAGCTTCCAAGTAAACACCTCAATCCAGTCAGTGACTGGCCACGAGTTTGTGCCTTGGGACAATCCTGATAACATTGTCAGTGCAAATGTGGAGTTTTTAGCGAGCCAAATCAAAAACACATTAATTGTGTTCTTGTTTCTGATTGGTGGACCCGGTAACGTCATCAACATGGCGGTGTTTTATAAACAGGGGTTAAAGGATCGGGTCAACATGTGTCTGTTTGCTTTGTTGGTGTCCCCCTCTATCTGTATTAAATCAAATATTTGATGACGATGGTTCTTTGGGAACGGCGAAAGCCCTATATCTACAGTACGTACGCTACACAGGGGAAATAAGGCCCGGTTTAAGTGAGTATTTTCCCCCCTAAATGCCCAATTATTATAGGTAGTTTGTGTTTGGGTGTTCTTCTTTTTTAAATGGTTTCTTTTCCATCCTCGTCCCTCACCAGTACCCCCCTCAACATCAGCAACTCCCCATTGCATGTGAGAGGGTCTACTAAAGCTAC
>CM065704.1:11439182-11466682 GCA_017654935.2 Phymorhynchus buccinoides
CATGCATTGAGAGGGTTTGGTCGATTGTAAGCCCACATTATTTATCTGATGATTTGAAGGGAACATTGTTACCTCCAACGTCTGCGGTCTCACTGTCGATTATTTCTAAACTACTGGGGGAACCAACAGGCAGGACCTCTGTCTTATCTGTGTTAAGCTTGATTTTGTTGCTGTTCATCCATCCTAGCACATCATTCGCACACGTCTCATTGCCAGACTGAATGGGAGGAAAATCCCCAGGGGCACCACTCTGTGACGCCTCCGAATTATCAGCATATTTGTGCAAACCGCATGACTGTGCAACAATCATGTCAGACACTGGCTGTGAGTAGAGAGTAAAGAGAACATGGCCCAATACTGAGCTCTGTGGGACTCCATGTCTGAGAGATGAGTAAGAAGATAGAACTCCATTCATAATGACAGAGAAGGTATGGTCACATATGTAAGACGTGAACGAATCAAGCACGACACATCGTATTCCAAACGTACTTCTAAACGCTTCAAAGGAAGAGAGAAATAGACAGTTCCGATGTTCGTGATGCTGTCGTCATTCAGCAATGTGATGCTTGGGTTGAGCTTTTAAAAAAAAATGTATCATTGATAAGATAATGTTTTCTAAACGTTGCCAGAGTTGATTGCTACTGATGTAACTGATGGCAATACACACTTATATCCTGACTTTCTCTTTTGGAGATATTAAAGTATACTTGAACTTGGAACATGAACTTGCAATTATGTTTCCAGTGACATGTAATTGTTCTCGTTTCATTCAGACCCAGTTATCACACGTGTTTTCTGTTTCTTATCAGCACGCCTTCCACACAAAGACCAGAAGGTCTGTCTGTATCGAGAGCCCATCATATAGTACACCACAATGTTGAAACTGGAGTTGATGAAAATTAATAAACCAGCAATAGACGTACATAACAAGAACAAATTATGATGGCGTCTTCCTACATTAAATTCTTGGAAAACATAGGCCAGGAAGCGAGTCAAGCTAACAGGAATAATGCAAATCACAAACAAGACAGAGGTACAAATCAACATTTTGGTGAGGGCTACTTCCTTGGAGGAGATAGAAACGGATGATTGATTACGCCATGTCACGATCAGAGAAAGCTTCACCGCAGTAATTAATGTTGTCACCACCACAACTACAATCACCAACGTTGATAATCCAATGCCGATGAATGCCCCGTAAAGGAAGTCAAGAACGTATCTGTGCTCTTTGTAAAAATCGGTTAGCGTGAATGTTGTCCTGCTTGTTCCAGACACTGGATCATAAAAGCTAGTGGGGCGATATCTGAATCCTGAAACAAGAAAGAACAGCCCTATTACAAACATGTAATCAGCAGCTACAATCGCAGCCATGGTTTTAGAGGACATCTTTGTTTGGTATGTGAGTGGACGCAGCACACAGTAGCACCTCTCACATGCAATGAGTGCTGAGAGGATGGAAGACACATAAAAGAACCCAAACAAAACTCTATAATAATTGGCATTTAGGAAAATCTTAAACGGGCCGTCTTTTCCCCTGTAGCGTACTGTAGATATAGGGCTTCGCCGTTCCCAAGAACCATCGTCATCAAATTGATTTCATCAGCTAGGGACAAAGCAAACAGACACATGTTGACCCGATCCTTTAACCCCTGTTTATAAAACACCGCCATGTTGATGACGTTACCGGGTCCACCAATCAGAAACAAGAACACAATTAATGTGTTTTTGATTTGGCTCGCTATAAACTCCACATTTGCACTGACAATGTTATCAGGATTGTCCCAAGGCACAAACTCGTGGCCAGTCACTGACTGGATTGAGGTGTTTACTTGGAAGCTATTTTCAAAAGTTACCATGGTATAATTCACCTGCGAAGTCATCAGGAAGCAGCTGGCTTTATGGATATCTACAAATGCAAAGCAGACTCTTTCATTTGTGCGATTTGTTTTGGCATTTTCGTCCCCAAAACAGCGAAATCCATAACACACAAACAAACAACAAATCCATGTTCAGTCACATGAGTGTCATGCTGGTCTACAAAGAAACGCAACCAATGGCAGGATTGATGTTTGACTGGGGATGTAAGATCAAATTCCTCTTTCTTGATCTTGAAGCTATTCAAACATTATTGACTGATTGGTTGATTGATTGAATGTATTGCACATGGAGTTTAATAGTTTGATGTGTAATACATTTGTGATATGCTGCATAGATTAAAATGAGTATTTAGGACATCTGAATGTATGCGTTTAGGAATTATGAAAAGTTATGATAATTTTACAAGTTAGTTTCTTAATGTTGTGTCTAAGAAGGGGAAGAAGCATCAAATTAAAAAAATAATCGCAAAGATGACTCCAAATTTTTCCAAATGAAAGAACACTATTTTTTAAAAAACAATACAGCATTATTTTCATCTCAAGTAATTAGAAACAGTCGGCCTTGGCATAAGGCTTTGCCGGACCAGTTGACATAGGCTAGAACACCAAGGCTACATGAAAATGTTGCTATGCTATGCATAGGTATGCAGGTGTTGTCATTAGTATAAGCCGTGAGGCTTGAAGGCCGAAGCCTGTCCCTACCTACCTACCTACCTACCTACCTACCTAACAAAACATCATCAGCCTCCCAAATCCTCCGGAGACGGAGTGTGGCTGCGCTGCCACGTGGTGGGGTAATTAAAAACGGTCACACACGTAATGTTCTCATCCGTAGCTGATGCACTTGTACCATATTGTTCAAGTGCTTCGGCTGTTAGGATGATCCCTGGAGTCGCGTAGCCAGGGTAAACAAATAAACAACAAACAACAATTACAAACATTCATATCCCTACATTAGAGGCAGACAGGGGACAACAAAAGATAACAAAAAAGCCCAATGACTGGCCTGCCGCTCTGTTGCTGTGGTAGGGGTGCTCACGTGTACATACACCTTAGGTTGATTGCATGTATTGCATTATATTTTGTATTTGTTTTTTTGTTTTTGTATTGATCGATTGCAAAACAAATGTCCTTGTTTTAATGAGATGGGGACAATAAATGATTGATTGATTGGTTGTTTGGGTGATTGGTTGAACAACAACAACAAAACTTCTGATGCATCACATAACATGTGTTCTGATGCCTCTTTCACCAGAAAGCCCATGTGTTACTGGTATGTTGGTATCACGAGTACATGTGGTTGGCTGGCCGACCAAATACTCTTACCTTTGGACATCCTTTTCGCTGTAACCTAACCGATCAGATTTTAGGCAATAGCTATGCACATGGGGAATTGGACAGACTTTATCGTACTATGTAGTGAGTTAAGTTGCAAGGGAATAAATGACTTGTACACTATCAACCAGGGACGGTATTCATGTCGAGATAGCATGAGACTTAGCATGATGCTAACTTAGAAGCTCTTCCAATGTCCTATAGGATTTAATAGGACTTTTGGAAGAGCTTCTAAGTTAGCATCATGCTAAGTCTCATGCTATCTCAACGTGAATACCGTCCCAGAACGTTAATTATGACTCTACCATCTCGATGAAATCGTGTGTTCTGTCCTTTTGTAGAGTCTTTATGGCATCACTTTAAAAAAGAACTAACTACAAAATATAATGAGCCACATTAAGCCACGTCAAACGTGGTTTTTTTTTTAATGATTACGTGGATGGTTTCGTATAAAAGAAGACATAAGAAGAGACAACATTTCTCATTCAAATGCGTTTTTTTCACAGCTGAAGGCCTCAGAGAACATATTAGCAAAGGGCAGGTAGATGAGTATCAAGTTGTGACCTGTGGACAACCATTTAATATTGATCAAATCGTGTTCACACTTTCAGATTTCAAGCCATATAATATATTCTGCAAGACATGTTCCTACCCCCATGACATTGCTCCAACAAATACTGTATTTTGCTTCAAATGGTGATCTTTTCCACTTTCATGCATCGAGTATATTTCAGACGATGGAGGTCAAATCATTGGATGGAAGTCTTGAGTGATTTGCAACGTAATGAAATAAATCAAAACTACGGTTATTGTTTCTTGTGTGCAGTTTGGTTAGTACATACTTTATACAATTTGGCTTAGCGATTGGTCTGACCATTAAATTAAAGATTTATTTTTATCTAAGCCGTTTCCCCCTGTTTTGTATGCTAGTTGATAACGTCTTTTGTTCAGTATGAAGTTGGCTTTAGAAAAGCCCTGAAACTAAAAGTTCTTCCTGGAACAGCTGTGTTGACAATAACTTATTGAATAAGTTCATTGTTTGGTTTGTGTCTGTGTTTGTCTGTCTGTCTGCCTTTTTTGGTGCGTGAACACTATGATGATGAACAAAATTATCCTTGTTTGGGTTGCAAAAGGCGAGTGCCAGCGCTTGAAACAATGCAGAGAAAAAAATAATGAAGAGGTCAGATCTCCATCAGGTCAGATCTACCTCTTCATTCTTTTTCGTTTTCGTCCATGTTGTGAGGGCACAATGTCAATGGTTGAATGAAAAATGCCAATGAAAAATGTGGTTGAATGAAACGGCAATCCAAAACAATTCCAGTGACAACTCAAATTTGAAACCTGAAAATGTCAATTATACTATGAGCTCACAAACGAAAGGAACAGACAAGCGATATCATTGTCACAAAACAATGAAAAACAATTCACAGTGTTCACTTAGTACTTTGAATTTGTTTTCAATTTAAATGTGCAGTGAGAGACATTCAGTGATGTTTTGTGCTACAAGTATCTAATTTATTGCTGGGAAGATATTTTCTTTTGCTGAGCATTTTTTCTTGTGCTGAACTGTATTAATTTGTGCATATTCATTTCATTTTGTGTGAAAACAATTTTTCTTCTGTTGAAACAATTATTTTTTTGCTTAATTAATAAAATTGTGCTGACATCATTTTTTTTTGTGCTTGAAGAAATATTTCTTTAGCTGAAGCCATCTTTTCTTTTGGTCTTATAAATGACAGACCTTTAGAAAACGTTTGCGGAAAAATATTACAAGCTCTTGTCTGATTGGTCCAAAAAAAGTATTAGTATAACCAAACTTTGATGGGCCAATCAACAATTATAAATGCATTAACCCCCTACAAGTTATGTGATAGTTCTGGATAGTTTGCTGCTTCCTCGCTTGCTGGGAAGAACAAAACGCCACGCGAACTATCGGCAAACGAAGGGTGTTTCTTAGACCGTTTTTTGCCGATTTGAACGAGCGCAACGTTAGCCCTTTTGAAACGGACACCTGTTCATGGTCAAAAACGGAATCTAGATGGGGGCATACAAAAATTAATTTATATATTATGATAATTAGATTATGTGGAGGGATAGGGTACCAACAAGCTGCCTCAGACTATTCGACCCAGTCGAAAGAAACAGGTTGTGACCTTTCTAGTTTTCTTTTCTTACGACATAGTGAGTAGAAATCACAAATGCAAAATTTGGTCCATCGAAATTCTTCCAACCAGGTCGGAAGTGACCGGAGGCCGCACCATTGTTTTGCTTCCAACTCACTCCGGCAGTTGTGGGGAAAAACAGGCAATGCTTGCAGATAGTGTGAAGCTGGCACGCGGCCACAGCTATAGTTGGATGGAGTTCACAGGTGAATTTTTGTTTCGACTAGAAGGTTGAATAGCATGAGGCGGGTTGCAGTTGACTGGGAACATCGTTGGGATGCATAATGTGTTTTCAATGTATTTTATTCATCACTGTTTAAAATTGCATACAGCGCAACTGACAGAATCTAATCACAGTTGGTGCGAATGTAAGCGCAAAACAATAGTGGTTTTTTTCATTGTTATATTTTTTTGATTTTCTGTTTTTTTGGAACTCTCGTGCAGACACCATTCCTTTATTCCCTGTTCACCACCACCTCCCACCCAAAAAACAACAACAAAAAATAACTCGCTGTTTTCTTCTTTAAACAAAATATGCCTAAAAACCGCCTCACATTATGCAACCTTTCAGTCGAATACCAAATCCGACGAAAATGGTGTTTTACGTCCTCTTGGTCTGAATCAGACACATATGGGACATTTGTAAATACAAATATGGTGGGAACAATACTGGAGGCAATGCCCGGAGGCAGTACGAAACCAGTAAAGTCCCGATTTTTTTTTTATTAATACAGATAGGTGTAGCGGTAACCACGCCTCGGTTAAACCTCATCGGCTATGGCACCGCTACAAGTATTTAATGAGAATACCAAATCCAGTGGTGAACTCTCTTCAAATAGTTGAGGCAGTGTGCCGCCTTTACACTACCAGCAAACATTGGCTGTTTCAGTGCCCCACATAACAACTGACTGAGTGAGTTGAAAGTAGCCTAAATGGCGCAGTCGCCAATTCCTTCTTCCTGACCGGTTGGAAGAGTTTCGCCCGACCAAATTGTACATTTATGATTTCTACTCGGTCTGTCAAAAGAAAGAAAACCTGGGGAAAAGGTCTCAACCAGTTTCATTCGACTGTGTTGAAGACTCTTTGGCGGCCTTTTAGGAACTATTGTGCAGAGGGTGATAACTGCATGCACTTAATATGAGCAGTCACAGTAGTATGGATAGTGTGTATCCTTGTATGGTTCTTCTTCTTCCTCTTGGCTGTGCGTGGCCACAATCAATACACAATCAATTGTTGAGTATACTCAGGTTTGGATAATGTGCCATCGCACGCGCACACGCACACACATGCATGCATGCACACATCACACACACACACACACACACACACACACACACACACACACACACACACACATGTACACACACACACACACTAAAAGTGTGGCGCGCCTCTGGCTGCGACCCGCGTTCCAGGTGGGAGCAACCTGAATTTTACAGAGATACCTCTGTGACTATGAAGTACCAAATACACACATACACACACACACACACATCATCATATGCATGCACGCGCACACGCACACGCCCACACGCACACGTGCACATGCACCACACGCACACACACACGCACGCACACGCACGCGCACGCGCGTGCGCACACACACACACACACACACACACACACACACACACACACACACACACACACACACACACACACACATACACACACATACACACACGAATCCGTGGGCAAATACGAGTATTTACCGGTGTTAGTAGCAGACTTGACTTTAGGCTAATTAAACGCAAATCAATATGAAGCGACAGTCTCCGTTGAAAGAGTTTATCATTGCCATTTTCAGTCAATCAGGAAAAAACCATGAACTAAGCCACTGTGTGTTCTTCCCTTGTTTCTCTTTCCTTTCCTTGATGGTTGTCAAGCGTGCGCGTTTTGATGCACACCAGCAAGCTCAATCAATTTACTGACTAATTACTCTTTTAAAAAAATCCAACCCAAGCGTGCACGCGTATGTGTGTGTATGTGTGTTTGTGTGCATATGTTTGTGTGCATGTATGTGTGTGTGTGTGTGTGTGTGTGTGCGTGTGTGTGTGTGTGTGTGTGTATGATTGATTGATTGATTGATTTAATTTAAAGTTTGTTCACACAATGGTGATATTATAATTTTTTTTAATAAATTAATATGTGCGCGTGAGTGCTCGCGTGTGTATGTGTGTGTGTGTGCGTGTGTGTGTATGTGAATAGGAGTGCGTGTGCATAAGTAAGTCTATCTATGCATATGATTTTATGTCTGTGAATGTGAAGGAAAAAACACACACACAAAAACCCTAATAAATTAATCGAAACAAAAAGTGACAAAGAAAACAAACTTAAGTTAATTAACTCATGAACTATAGTAATCTTGCAGTTCCAGAACTGGATAAGACTAGCAATTTTGATCATATTATGACTGTAACCTACATATCTTTTAAAGTTCAAACTTGTGCAACTTGTATTCCAGATAGTTTGTATAACAATGATAATAATAGACATTCTAAAAGAATGTGTTGAACTGACATTAGGTGATCACAAGCGCATTCTACATCTTTAGAAAATTTGGTCCTCCACGAGTTTAATCGAATTTTGTAGATAAGGCTAGATAAAGATCTTGAACATAATAATATCTTTGATTTTGAAGGAAGCTTTTCATTATATGTACTATTTTCTAACATTGAATTTAGTTCGTGTTTTACTAGTTTTATTGAACAATCCGAAGATTTTCTACTAGCACCTTCTTTCGCTAATTTATCAGCTAGTTAATTCCCAACGATACCACAGCGCGGTGGAATCCAGGAAAACTCTATGTTAATTCCTTTAGAAGTAATAGAATGTATTAGATATTTTACATAACAAATTACATCTCTTCTGGTGTTTGCATTCGTGTGTGTGTGTGTGTGTGTGTGTGTGTGTGTGTGTGTGTGTGTGTGTGTGTGTGTGTGTGTGTGTGTGTGTGTGTGTGTGTGTGTGTGTGTGTGTGTGTGTGTGTGTGTGTGCATGTGTGCGTGTGCGTGCGTGCGTTGCGCTGTGTATGTGTGTGTGTGCGTGTGCGTGTGTGTGTGCGTGCATGGGCACACCCGTGTGTGTGTGTGTGTGTGTGTGTGTGTGTGTGTGCGTGCGCGCGCGCGTGTGTGTGTGTGTGTGTGATTGTGTGCGTGTGTTTGCGTGTGTGTGTGTGTGTGTGTGCGTGTGCGCGCATGTGTGTGCACGTGTGTGTGTGCTTGTGTGCGTGCGCACGTCTGTGTGTGTGTGTGTGTGTATGTGTGTGCCTGTCACATAAATGGCATGTGTAACAGCAGCATATATCGGAACTGTTAAGTATGATATTGTTCATGATATAACAAACATTAATATACAGCAATATGAACATTGCAGGTTGTTATAAACTCAAAGGCATTATCCTGCCGTCGATCTTAGGAACAGCTTGTTGACGGCAGGTCAGCTAGCGCCTGTCTTGACACAATCATTAACTCGGATGTTCTATGAATGGAACTAAGCTAGCTTGTCAGGAAAGCTTCCAAACATATATGACTGCTACATGTTGTTAGAAGAATTTTTTTTTTACAAAAATACAAGCACCACTTAATTTCACCTGTTCTGTGACAAATTCAAGATGGCGTAGAATGGTCACAAATGTCATTCATAGTAATGTTTGGGGAGTCTGAATTTTCCCTTCAATCCTCCGTTAGACTTAAGTTAGTGTCGGCAAAGACTGTCCAAGATGTTGGACTGTCTTTGGCGTCGGTTCCTCTCTTTTATTCACTAGCGAAGACGGAGTGTTGCTGCCGTCATGGAGGGGCAATCAAAAATGGTCACACACGTAAATGTTCTCATCTCTAGCTGATGCACTTGCACCATAGTGTTCAAGTGCTTCGGCTGTTGGGATGATCCCTGCAGTCTTTTAGCAAGAGTATGTAAACAAACAAACAAATAACAAACAAACAAACAACACTTCACTAGCAGCGAAAGGATGCTGGCTGGTTAATGTTTTCATTGCAGTCTGTCTGTTTGCTCCTATCTGACTATGTCGCTGACTATGTTAAGGTCTGTGTACACGTTAACATTATTCACGAGATATTTCAATTTATCCATGGCAATACAGTGATAGCCCACTCTTAATATGACTTACAGCTCACTGTGTTTGCCATGTGGGAAACTAAATACTTGTGAATAGTGTTAACGGGTACGCAGAACTATAGCACGATACATTGCGTTTGAACGGAGGCACCTGGGAGGTTCACACTTTGCATGCGGATAGGTAGTTAGGATATCTAGGTCAAGTTCGAAAATGAAGGTTATTGGTCAAAGATCAAGGTGACTGGATCCGCGAGGCTGGTTGATTTAGAGTTTTCACGTTGTTGTTGGCGTATCTGTCTGTCTGGAGGTGCTTCTTTGAATTAGCGTTGTTTTACAGAGATTGCGACGTAGATAACATTCTGGAATCAAATAAATGAAGACTTAAAAAAAGACACACGGAAATGAAATAAATGTAATTAATTAAATGCGTACTAGATTTGAATAGGCGTTTGTGAACACGCACGTGTGTATGTGTGTATGTGCGTGCGTACATGTGTGTGCGTGTGTTTGTGTTTGTGTATGTGTGTGTGTGTGTGTGTGTGTGTGTGTATGTGTGTGTGTGTGTGTGTGTGTGTGTGTGTGTGTGTGTGTGTGTGTGTGTGTGTGTGTGTGTGTGTGTGTGTGTGTGTGTGTGAGTGTGTGTGTGTGTGTGTGTGTGTGTGTGTGTGTGTGTGTGTGTGTGTGTGTGTGTGTGTGTGTGTTTGTGTGTGTGTGTGTGTGTGTGTGTGTGTGTGTGTGTGAGTGTGTGTACGCGCTCGCGCAAAAGATGCACACAGATTGTGTGTGTGGTAATAATAATAATGTGGTAATAGCTCAATAACAGGCAAACAATTATGTTGGGTGTAGGATGGAGGGACATTGTTCGAGTCAAGGGGGGTATTGCCCTAGGGGTTATTGTCCCGGGTGGTGGGGTGGGGGTTGTAGGTGGGGGAGGGCATTGCCCGGGGGTAGTTGTCTGGGAGGGAATGAGGAATGGGGGGAGGGGGGAGACTGTCCCGACACACCCTCAAGAATAAACATAAAGCATTAATTTGGCAATCAAAGAGATCCATCGCATGGTAGTCTAGTTGTGAAAATGGATTTCGGGTTCGTTAGGTAGTCATAAAGTATCACGTGAAAACCATTTCAACAATTTTGAAGTGAATTGGACTAATCTTTAGGCTAATGAATCTTTTTACTTACTAATTCAATCAATATCTTTATTGCTTTCAAAACTTTCGGCAGTATAGTGAAAAACATAATACACAGATTGTAATATTATTATGTTATCAATGTGTTTGCTAGCACTGGCATTTGGGAACAGGGAGTTGTTTATTTGCTTCTTATGTTTCGTTATCATGAAATTAATATCAGGTGTGTACTCGAAACGTTTGATGGAAACAATTTAAAGTGGTTGCATATTCATACCCGTATGAATTTTCTCCATGTATTTTTTATTGTGTGGCTGTGTGTGCACGCGTGTGCGCACACACTCTATTTTTGGCCAGATCCATTGTGAGGTAACGCTCTGAAACGCACGTGACGAGACCACAAACGAGAGAACAATAGTCTTGTAGATCCAATTATTGTTTTTGTCTTTCAGAATATAAAGAAGCCCCTGAGGTAAGTTTCAGAGTTTTGTCTAATTCCGAAAGATGTTCGGCCCAACGTTCCTCCTCTACTAAGCTATTTGCACATTATTTGTCTGTGCATGCGTGGCGGAACCTTTATAGGGATGTTGCAGAGACGCACGATTCGCCTGTTCATTCTCCTCAGGAAAACAAAACTTAACATAATAACAAAATATATTTGTTTTGCTAACTTGTAATTCATAATTTATGACATAGCTTATAACTTATTCCTTTAGATCAACTTCAGTTTTTGTTCAGTGTTGTGGAAAGACAGAGAGATAGAGAGGAACATGAATGCACATAGGCAGGCAGAGGTATGATAACAGTAACTAGACACAACGACAGGTAAAATAGTCTACGTAAAACAATGAGAGAGAGAGAGAGAGAGAGAGAGAGAGAGAGAGAGAGAGAGAGAGAGAGAGAGAGAGAGAGAGAGAGAGAGACGCTTCAGACGCTTCAGAATCGTTTTTATTGACATTGACAAGTACAGTCCTTATGTCAAGGGGGATTACCATATTTGCAGCGTCAGGAATTCATGCAAAAAACGAAAAAGATTAAATGTATTATGAATAAATGCAAATTGAGTCAACGTTGGACACAATATAACAACATATAATACAATATATTCTATAAAGAAAGACCAATAACATTTATAGTGATAACAATTGTCGTCGTACTATACGAATACATGTACAAGTCTAAGAAGAAGAAAGAAAAAGTCAAACGAAAAACTGATCAACAAACTTATACACGTTATGTATATAAAGAACTAGAGCACTGTATTATTCGGAAATTGTAATCAACATTTTCTTTTCTCTGATGTCATAAGCTTCAGCTATGTACTTAGCGAACAATCGAACAATATTTTCATCATTAGAAGATAATAATTCAAACAAAGTGTAAGATCTTGCTGGCATCATAGTAAACAATTTTGATTTCTTCCTCTTATCCTCATATGCTTTACAATGAAAAATGAAATGAACTTCATCTTCTTTGACATTACCTGAACATAAAATACAAACATTATCAACAGTAACTTCATTACAAAACCAATTTGTGTTCGCTCTGAAACCAAGAGTTCTACTTCTAAATCTGGCTAACATGCTTCTGTGCCATTTATTAGCGACAGACTTCAAAAACATTTCAGGCTGTAAAATACTTTTAAAAGAGAAAAAACATGAATACTTTTCGTTGTCTTCCATTTTAGAATGCCAATTCTGTGTGTAACAGGCTATCAAACGATCCTTAAATTCTAAGATAAATGCCCTTTCATCCCCTACCTCTTTACTAAGCCATACAATACCAAACCCGTTAACAGTTAAAACTTGTTTTACCTTACTAACCCAATTATTGTGTCCTGATTCCATTTGGGAGAATAGCATGTCATACGCTTGTTTGCATAGCCTTGACGTTGGACGTTTTAAGAGTTTTAACCAATATTTAATGCATTTAGAAAAGGTTTGAATATATAATGGATATCTTCCGGAATCGCCATAAGCCATAGTGTTAGATGAATGCAGAGGAATGTTCATGAATCTCTTAATAGCCATAGTGTGTACCTTTTCCATTTCTAAATTTTCATCTAATCCCCACACTTCTGCCGCATACGTTAGCATAGGTGCTATTTGAGTATCAAATAACTTCCAGAATAGAGATGGATCAACTGTGTTCAATTTCTTCATGCATCTTAAAATTTCTACCACTCCCTTTTTACCCTTTCTTCCCATTTCCCGCCATCCTACATTTAGACTTAAACGAGTTGTAAACATCATCCCCAAATACTTATAACTATTGGTTACTTTTACATGTATATTTCCATATGTCCATTTTTCATGCTGGGATAAGTGGCCACCCATACGAAAGACAATAATATTTGTTTTATCTAAATTAATAGACCACTGGAGTCTGTCTGCTTCATTTTTTAAGACATTTAGCTGGTTTTGTAAGCCAACAACAGTACTAGAAAGTAGAATTACATCGTCTGCAAATAAAAGCATAAACAGTTCAACAGCACCTGCAATCAGTTGTATGCCATGTCTGCCTTTTTGTGAAATTTCTATAGCCAATTCGTTTATAAAAAATGCAAACATTTGAGGGCTCAATAAACAGCCTTGTTTCACTCCCCTTGGGCAATTGAATAAATCAGAATACAAACCTTTTTCTCGAACACATGCTAGAACTGAATCATATATACCACGAAGAGCAAAATACAACTTTCCATTAACTCCTGTTTTTCTAAGAACATGCCACAACACGCTTCTATTTACTGAATCAAATGCTTTCTTAAAATCTACGAAAGCAACGTATAATTTATTATTTTTCTTAAGAAACTTTTGAACTAAAGCATACAAAGTAAAAATATGATCAACTGTGCTATGACCTGATCTAAACCCTGCTTGTTCCTCTACAATTTTCCCTTCCCTTTCAGCCCAACGAGTCAACCTTCTATTCAAAATATGAGTATATACTTTACTAATTATACTTGTCAAAGATACACCTCTATAATTGTTTGGGTTATGTTGATCTCCTTTTTTTTATAAATGGGTACAATAATAGACTTAGACCAAGACAAGGGAAACAATCCATGGTTAAACAAATGATTAAACAAAGACACACAAAAATCAATCACATTTTCATTGGCATGCTTCAACATTTCACTTATTACTCTATCTGGTCCTGGGCTTTTACCTGTTTTCAAATTTCTAATACCCGCTCTCACTTCATCTGCTGTTATAGGGTCGTCAAACAAGGGCTCATCACTTTGTTCATCCTCTATTTCATCTACCAATGGATCATGCTGATTATTATCAAAGGAGTTGAAAACACTATGGAAATGGTCAAACCATTGCTGTGATGTTATTTCATTGTAAATTACGGATTTCCTGTTTACTGATCTTATTGTGCTCCCAAACAATTTAGGGTCATTTACGGATTGTTTGAGCTTTAATATCCTGTTTTCATCAAATTGTCTTTTCTTCTCTTTTCTTAAATTTACATAATTTTGTCTTTCCTTGGCAAATGTGTTTCTTTTTCTTTTTTTGTCTCTTTTGTTTTAGCCCTTCTAAACTTTTGTAGTAATCTCTTTACTTCCCTCTTCTTTTTCTCACATTCATCGTCAAACCAATCTTCCTTTGATTTTGTTTTCCCTCCCACTTTCCCACTATTAATAATTGTATCTTTCGAGCATCGCTTCAGACACACATAATTATTACTATCAAATCATCATCATCATGTTGCATATTAAACACATAATCATACATTTCCTCTTCCTTTGGCTGCTCACAGCTGTTCTGGCGTTCATATCGCCACAAACAATATAATAAACATTTTCATCAGACATACACTGCAATAAACTATCCTCAAGCATAAGTACACCATCTGTCAAATTAGTCTGCCTATAAAGAGGCCCTCCCTCTGGGACAACATAGCACCCCACAAACACAATATCTTTATCTAAACCAAACACACATTTTTTTTATTTTAACAACAATAGCATTCTCACAGTCAATTTCAATTTTTTTGTACAAATTGGGCTAACTGTTTATTTACAAGAACAACAACTCCTCCTGAAGCTCTTCCATGTAACGACAGTTTTTTTGCAGGGGCACTAAACGCAATATAATTTTTGAAATGAAAACTAAAATCAAATGCATGATCAATGAACGTTTCTGTCAAACAAATAATATCATAACCAGTAACAAAATTAAGAAAAGAAACATCAGCTAGTTTATTTTTCAAATTTTCCACATTATAATTTAGAAAGTTAAGTCTAGATGTTTGGTGATCGGCTTTATCCTATCTAGCGCTACTGGCACTCGAGCGTGACGAACGTCCGCCCCGCTGAGAGCCAGGTTTATTTACGTTACTACGCTGCCCGCCAAGGTAACTGTCAATGCCCATTTGCCGTCCATTTGCACCCGTAGAAGTGGAGCCAGCGTTTGAACGCTGCCCCAATGACTGCCTGCTTGCACGTGAACTGCCTGCATTACCTGCGTGCTGTATGCCAGTGTCACTGGCCCCTTGTGCCATTTCCTGGTCTAGTGCACGTGAACCATTACGATGCACCGCACTGCGTGTCGTCACCTTGTGGTCGCCCTTTGCTGGTGCGGGGGGAGAACGAGGGGTTGACACAGCACCCTCCCCACCCTCCTCTGCCTGGTCTCCTGGCAGGGAACTTCCCAGCGTGACGTCATCCGTAACCTGTGAAAGGGGCCGGGGGGAGGAGAGGAGTGCTGAAGGAGAGGGTTGTTTCTCATGGGGGGGTGAGGGGAAGGGTGGGAGTGGAGTTGGGGTTGGGATTAGAGGTGGGATTGGGGGTGGGTACATGCACATAATCAGACACATCATTTCTTTGCCCCAATTGTCTATCATTCTCTGAGTTACGTGACTGGATGGTTAGACGGCCTTTAACAAACACTGCCACCTTCCCTTGGTCCTTTGCCATCGCTACGATGCTTTAGTGTCTGCGGGTTAAATCCGACGCTAATCTGACCCCCTTCCTTTCCAGTTTCCCCCTTAGCTCTTTATTCCAAAGCAATTCCATTTTGTGCTTCCACTGTGTGAACTTAACAATCATTGTCCGTGACGCTCCTGGCCTAGCCTGCCCCACCCTGTGCGCCCGTACAATGTCCTCCTCTGTCCACTGTCTCCCCCCATCCACCCCGTTCAACGCCCCACACACTGCTTTAGCGCATGCATCATAACCCTCTCTCACACCAGCATTGACTGGAGGAACTCCAAACATACGAAGATTATCACGCCGTGAGAAATCCTCCAATCTGTCTATCTCATCGTTCAGTCTGTTTATTTCCTCTTCCAATCCCTCCACTCTCTCAGACACACACGCACATTCTTCCCTCCCTTCTTTCGCTTCTGTGTGAAGATGACCCAAATCAGCAGTGATATTGTCCATTCTGTTACATAGCCTACTGTTTTCTTCCTCTACTCTGCTACATCGCTGGTCTAGTTGTTCACACTTCTCTGCTACTTTAGTCAAGCTTTGCTTTATCTCACCCAGTTCGTCTCTTATGATTTTGTTCTGTTGTGTCTGTTCCTCACTCAGTTTGGTTAAGTGTGTGTTTTGTTTGTCAAACTGCGTTTGAAACCTCTGACCTTGGGCCTCGATAGCTGCAAGAATGTGAGAGAGATTATCAGGGGCGCCCGTCTTCTCCTCCAGCGTCACACCCTCCGCCCCACGCTTCTCCGTGTCTTCCATGTCGCACGTGTCATGCGGAGTTACGGGACCTGGGTCGACATGCACATCATGACTCAGCAAAATCTTCCACATCAAGTATACAGCGTTCGTCGCACACAGTCCAACAACCACAGGCACATGCAAAATTGCCTTCATCTGTTCGTCACCAACAAATTGAGCCGTCAGATTTTCCCAGCCTGGCATTGTCCCTGACGCTATCAGCTGCTCTTGTATGTCAGAACGAAAGGAGAGACTGTTCATGACTGCTAGGTTAGACAACAACACTGCCAAGCATTTCAAGAATGTGAGAATAACCGTACATGCGATAATAATATCACTTAATGTCAAGTCAACTTCACTCGCCTGTGCCTTCTCAGGCGTAAACACTGCCAATTTTCTGGCCAGGTGAAAACCACCGATTCTGGCCCTCCGCAGTTCAATGCCAATCATTTTGTCGTTATTTTGTCGTTATTGTAATTGCCTACCTGTAGAGTAACCCCACAACAACAAACTCTCCAACTCTGGCTTTCTTACGGAACCAAGAACTCAACCAAATTCAACTTAATGAAGAGGAACATTCCTGAGCGCTGCGTGTTGGTCGCCATCTTGCTTGCTTGAGAGCTAGAGAGAGAGAGAGAGAGAGAGAGAGCGAGAGAGAGAGAGAGAGAGAGAGAGAGAGCGAGAGAGGAGAGAGAGAGAGAGAGTTGTGATCCTGTGAATATTAAATGTAAAATCTCCAGCATAACCATGTGAGATATGTACACACAACCAAACAGGGAGACATTGACTAAAGCTGTATTTTGTGGATTTGGCAATTTAAAAAAAAAAGATAGTTCACACACAAGGATGATGAAATGTTGACTGCTGTACCTTTCGAATCAATAGTTTGAAAAAGAATGGTGACGAAAAAGGTACCTTTGAACTGGGAAATTCGTCGTTTCGTGCCTTGGGCACTTAGCCATGAAGTGAAGTGAAGCGTCGAATTTCCCAGCTCAAAGGTACCGGTTTCGTTACCATGTGTTTTTGTCCTGAAATCGTTCACACACAGCTACACAGGTTCTTTCTTTTGAATGGAAGCAAATAAATAAGCGTAGCCGAATCTCTCGTTGGCAAAACTAGGGCCTATTTATTTTCATTTCGTGCTATAGAAAGGACGAGTGAAAGAAAGAGAGACAGAGAGACTGATAGAGAGAGACATAGACACAGACAACAAGAAAGAGAGACAGAGAGACTGATAGAGAGAGACATAGACACAGACAACAAGAAAGAGAGACAGAGAGACTGATAGAGAGAGACAGAGACACAGACAACAAGAAAGAAAGACAGAGAGACTGATAGAGTGAGACATAGATACAGACAACAAGAAAGAGAGACAGAGAGACTGATAGAGAGAGACATAGACACAGACAACAAGAAAGAGAGACAGAGAGACTGATAGAGAGAGACATAGACACAGACAACAAGAAAGAGAGACAGAGAGACTGATAGAGAGAGACAGAGACACAGACAACAAGAAAGAGAGACAGAGAGACTGATAGAGAGAGACATAGACACAGACAACAAGAAAGAGAGACAGAGAGACTGATAGAGAGAGACAGAGACACAGACAACAAGAAAGAGAGACAGAGAGACTGATAGAGAGAGACATAGACACAGACAACAAGAAAGAGAGACAGAGAGACTGATAGAGAGAGACAGAGACACAGACAACAAGAAAGAGAGGACAGAGAGGACTGATAGAGAGAGACAGAGACACAGACAACAAGAAAGAAAGACAGAGGCAGAAACAAGGATGGACAGACAAGACACTTTTACTGAGTAAAAAAAAAAAAACAGTAATAATAATACATGGTATTTATACAGCGCCTTTCTTCATAATTAAACTCTAGGCGCTCACATTGATTGATTCACACGCAATGGGGCTAACATACACCATCATTATACACATTCATTCGACCATCACCTAATTTACGTGAAAGTTACAGAGAGAAAGCTCTTTGAAACAGATGAGTTGTGAGTTGGGGGTTGAAAGCGGGAAGTGCTGATTGATGTTGGAGGTCAACAGGCAAGGAATTCCAGATAGTAGGGGCTCACACACCAAAAACTGCGTTGTCCAAAAGACTTTAAATTCACTTTAGGAACTTTCAAAAAAACAGAAATCGAGAGCTACAGAAATGGAGGCGAGATGTGAGTAAAGTGCTGTAACAAAGCGGTTGCATGAGCTGGTTGAGAGGAATGACCGAATGGCCTCAATATGTCTCAGTTCAAGAAAACATGAACGACAAACATTGCTGATATTGAAAGGGTTTGGTCGATTGTAAACCCAAGGTATTTCACTGATGATTTGAAGGGAACATTGCTACCTCCAACGTCTGCGGACTCACTGTCGATTATTTCTAGACGACCGGGAGAACCAACAGGCAGGAACTCTACTTGTTGCTGTTCATCTATCCTAGCACATCATTGGCAAATGTCTCAATGCCAGTCTGAATGGGAGCCAAATCCCCAGGGGCACCACTCTGTGAACACCTCAGTAACATCGGCATATTTGTGGAAATCGCATGAATGTGCAACAATCATGTTAGACAATGGCTGTGAGTAGAGAGTAAAGAGAACATGGCCCAATACTGAGCTCAGTGGGACTCCATATCTGAGAGATGAGTAAGAAGATAGAACTCCATTCATAATGACAGAGAATGTACGGTCACTTATGTAAGACGTGAACCAATCAGGCACGACACCTCGTATTCCAAACGTTACCTCTAAACGCTTCAAAGGAAGAGGAGAAATAGACAGGTCCAATGTTCGTGATGCTGTCGTCATTCCGCAATGTGATGCCTGGGTTGAGCTTTTTTTATTAAAAATTTACCATTGAGATCAAAGATAATGTTTTTTAAATATTGCCAGAGACAATTGTTACCGATGTAACTGATGGCAATACACACTTATATCCTGAATATCTCTTTTGGAGATGTTAAAGTATACTTGAACTTGAACGTACGATTATGTTTCCAGTGACATGTATTTGTTCTCGTTTCAGTCAGACCCAGTCATCACACGTGTTTTCTGTTTGGAATCAGGACGCCTTCCACACAAAGACCAGAAGGTCTGTCTGTATCGAGACCCCATCACATAGTACACCACAATGTTGAAACTGGAGTTGATGAAAATGAATAAACCGGCAATATACGCAAATAACAAGTACAAATTATGATGGCGTCTGCCTTGATTAAAGTCTTGGAAAACATAGGGAAGGAAGCGAGTCAAGCTAACAGGAATAATGCAAATCACAAACAAGACAGAGGTACAAATCAACATTTTGGTGAGGGCTACTTCCTTGGAGGAGATAGAAACGGATGATTCATTACGCCATTTCACGATCTGAGAAAGCTTCACCACAGTGATTAATGTTGTCACCACCACAACTACAATCACCAACGTTGATAATCCAACACCAATGAATGCCCCGTAAAGGAAGTCAAGAAAGTCTCTGTGCTCTTTATAAAAATCGGTTAACGTGAACGTTGTCCTGCTTGTTCCAGACTCTGGATCATAAAAGCTTGTGGCGCGATATCTGAATCCCAAAACAAGAAAGAACAGTCCTATTACAAAAATGTAATCAGCAGCTATAATCACAGCCATGGTTTTAGAGGACAGTTTCGTTTGGTATTTGAGTGGACTCAGCACACAGTAGCACCTCTCACATGCAATGAGTGCTGAGAGGATGGAAGACACATAAACAAACCCAAACAAAACTCTATAATAATTGGCATTTAGGAAAATCTTAAACGGGCCTTCTTTTCTCCCTGTAGCATACTGTAGATATAGGGCTTCGCTGTTCCCAAGAACTATCGTCATCAAATTGATTTCGTCAGCTAGGGATAAAGCAAACAGACACATGTTGACCCGATCCTTTAACCCCTGTTTGTAGAACACCGCCATGTTGATAACGTTACCGGGTCCGCCAATCATAAACAAGAACACAATTAACGTGTTTCTGACTTGGCTCGCCAAAAACTCCACATTTGCACTGACAATGTTATCAGGATTGTCCCAAGGCACAAACTTGTGGGCAGTCAGTGACTGAATTGTGGTGTTTATCTGGAAGCTATTTTCAAAAGTTGCCATGGTATAATTTACATGCGACGTCATCAGGAAGCAGCTGGCTTTATGGATATCTACAAATGCAAAGCAGACTCTTTCATTTGTGCGTTTTGTTTTGGCATTTTAGTCCCCAAACAACGAAATCCATAACACACAAGCAAACAACAAATCCATGTTCAGTCACATGAGTGTTATGCTGGTCTACAAAGAAACGCAACCAATGAAAGGATTGATGTTTCACTGGGGATGTAAAATCAAATTCCTCTTTCTTGATCTTGAAACTAATCAAACATTATTGACTGATTGGTTGATTGATTGACTGTATTGCACATGGAGTTCAATAGTTTGATATTTAATACATTTGGGATATGCTGCATACTTTAAAATAAGTATTTAGGAAATCTGAATGTATGCGCTTACGAATGATGAAAAGTTATGATAATTTTTATTCTAAGGTTACAAAAGTACAAGTTTACTAAGAGTGTGTACCTACGTTAGTTTCTTAATGTTGTGTTTAAGAAGGGGAGGAATTATTTAAATAATTTTTTTTAAAAACGTATCAGAAAGATGACTTCAACTATTTCCAAATGAAAGAACACTATTTCGAAAACATACGGCATCATTTTGATATCAATTAATTAAAAACATTCGGCCTTGGCATAAGGCTTTGTCTGACCAGTTGACATAAGCTAGAACACCAAGGCTACATCAAGATGTTGTTATGCTATGCATAGCTATGCGGGGATTGTCATTAGTCGTGACAAGCTCCTAGCATAACATCATCAGTCTCCAAAATCCCCCTGAAGACGGAGTGTGGCTGCCCACGTGGCGGGGTAATCAAAAAACGGTCACACACGTAATGTTCTCATCCGTAGCTGATGCACTTGTACCATAGTGTCCAAGTGCTTCGGCCATTGGGATGATCCCTGGAGTCTTTTAGCCAGAGCAAACCAACAAACAACAATAAGACATTCATTTCCCTACATTTGAGACAGTCTGGAAAAAAGAAAGAAAAAAACAACAACAACTGACTGGCCTGTCGCTCTGTTGTCGTGGTGGGGGGTGATCACGTGTACATACACCTTAGGGAGTTCGCAATTATTGCAATTTATTTTGTATTTGTGTTTTGTGTGTGTGTGTGTGTTTTGTATTGATCGATTGCAAGACAAATTTCTTTGTGTTGATGAGATTTGAGGACACTAAATGGATTGATTGATTGATTTGATTGATTGATTGATTGATTGGTTGGTTGATTGATTGAACAACAACAACAAAAGCAACTCTGATGCATCAAATAACACATTTGTCCCGATGCTTATGTCAATAAATCACATTTTCTATCAACTCAAAGCATCAGACGACACAATCTACTACATGAGCATAGTTTACACTTAAAGACGTTGAAAAGAAAACCGGCCTTTTTCCATAAAGTTTGTCTCTCACGAGAGTACATCACAAAGCCCTTGTATTCTGTTATTTTGGTATCACGAGCATATGTGGTTGGCTGGCCGACCAAACACTCTTACCTTTGGAAATCCTTTTCGCTGTAACATAACATATGATATGTTAGGCAGTAGCTATGTGGAATTGGAGAAGCTTTATTGTAGTATATAGTGAGTTCATTTGCAAGGGAATAAATAAATGGCTTGTACACTGTCGATTAATAAAGTTAATTATGACTCTACCACATCGATGAAAGCATGTGTTCTGTCCCGTTGCAGACTCTTTATGGCATCAATTAAAAACAAAAACTAACTACAAAATATATTGAAACATTAAGCCACGTCAAACTTTTTTTTAATGATAACGTGGATGATTTCGTATAAAAGCAGATATAAGAAGAGACAACATTTCTCATTCAAATGCTTTTTTTCACAGTTGAAAGCCTCTGAGGACATATTAGCAAAGGGCAGGTAGATGATAATCAATTCTTGACCTATGGACAACCATTTAATATTGATCAAATCGTGTTCACAATTTCAGATTTCGAACCATTCTGCAAGATATTTTTTTCTAACCCTTGACATTACTCCAACAAATACTGTACTTTGTTTCAAATGGTGATATTTCCCACTTTGATGCATCAAGTATATTTCAGACGATGTTGGTCAAGTCATTGGATGGAAGTCTTGAGTGATTTGCAACGTAATGAAATAAATAAAAACTACTGACATTGTTTCTTGTGTGCAGTTTGGTTAGTACACACTTTATGCAATTTGGTTTAAAGCTGGCGACAGACTATGTGACTGCCTCATGTGACTCGATCAGGTCGTGACGTTTCACCTTCATTTGCATGCCATCATTCTCGATCAGTCTGACTCAGTCAGGTGACAGGGCCTAATAGGGCGGGTTCTAGATTTCACTGATTCGAGTCTGATCGAGTAGATGGCTTGTGACCTCTTCTGTGCGGGAAACAAAATTTGGTCAACGTCATGACCTGATCGAGTCATATGAGGCAGTCGCATAGTCTGTCTACCGGCTTAAGGCGGGCGACAGACTATGTGACTGCCTCATGTGACTCGATCAGGTCGTGACGTTTCACCTCATTTGCATACCATCATGCTTGATCAGTCGACTGTCCCCCCCCCCCCTCAGTCGAGCCCCAGTCAGGTGAGACAGGGCCGAATAGGGCAGGTTCTAAATTTCACTGATCGAGTCTGATCGAGTCAGATGGCTTGTGACCTCTTCTGTGCGGGAAACAAAATTTGGTCACGTCACGACCTGATCGAGTCATATGAGGCTGTCGCATAGTCTGTCTCCAGCTTTAGTGCGATTGTGTATTACTTGGTCTGATCATTAAATTAAAGTTTTATAATTATCTAAGCCGTTTTCCCCTGTTCTGCATGCTAGTAGACATCGTCTTTTGTTCAGTACGAAGTTCGCTTGAGAAAAAGCCCTGAAACTAAACGTCCTTCCCGGAACAGCTGTGTTGACAATAACTTATTGAATAAGTTCATTTTTTGGTTTGTGTCTATCTTTTCTTCTGCCGGTTTTGTTTTTTTATTTGTTGATGAGGTATTGTTTTAGGCAATCTGTCTGCCTGCACATGTGCGTGAACACTATGATGATGAATTTTTTTTTTCTTGTTTTGGTTTAAAAGGGCGGAGTGCCAGCTCTGGAAACAATGCACAGAGAAAAAACAATGAAGATGTGAGATCTCAGTATCAGGTCAGATCTACCTCTTCATTGTTTTTCTATGCAAAATTAGTCTTATTGAATTCTGCAGGACGGTTATTGCCAAACTCTGAAGTTAGGAGTTCTGGGTCGAGTTTATCTAGATGATGGTCACCGCGCGCATAACTGTTACACCAGAAGGGGTCTAGGAATCACTTTAGAAAAAGTTTGTGAAAAATGAGTACAAGCTCTTGTCTGATTGGCAAAAAAAAAATAAAAAAAGTATTATTTTAACCAAAACTTTAATTGACCAATCAACAATTAGAAATGTATTAACCAGCTACAAGTCACGTGAGAGTTCCGGATAGTTTGCCCCCGGCTCGCTTGCTCGCTTGCTGGAAGAACAAAACGCCATGCGAACTATCGGCAAACAAATTCGTGTTTTCGACTGGACCGTTTTTGCCGATTTGAGCGATTCTGCAAGATAACGTTGGAACATTGTGGGACGCATAATGCCTTTTAATGTATTTTATTACGTAAGTGTAGGGGCAAACACCCCCCCCCCCCCCCCCTCCCTCCCCCCCCCCCCCCCCCCCCCCCCCCCCCCCCCCCCCCCCCCCCCCCCCCCCCATCTCTCTCTCCCCCCCTCCCCCCCCCCCCCCCCCCCCCCAACTTGAGAAGCATCTAATCATTAGTTTCTGACGATGGATAGCGGTAACAATATTCAGGGTTTTGGACCCATTCTATTTTTTTTTGCATTTCGACATAGTGAGTATAAATCTCAAATGCAACGGTTATTGTTTCTTGAAACCCTTCCAGCCTGGTTCACCACACACCATTGCCCACTGCAATTTGGTTTACCGACAAACAATAACCCTCGCTTGGTTTGATCATTAAAACAGAAAATATGCTTATAGTGTGAAGACCGCACTCACCCAGCTATGAACACTATGGAGTTCGACAACCAAATTCTTGTTTGAACTTGAAGGTTGGATAGTGTGAGGCTCATTGAAACAATGCACTGAGAACAACAATGAAGATACATTGGCTTCTTCAGTGCAGATCTACCTCTTCACTGTTTTGACTATGCAAAAAGTATCCCTAAATAATTGCAGGACGGAATCTATTCCAAACTCCTGAAAGTTTTTTCTTTTAAAAGTTTTTCCCGAACCAATTTGTGGTTTATCGGGACCGATCGTGCACGCGCGCATAACTGTTCCCAACACGCCCAAAGTGGGTCTAAGGAATACTTTAGAATGCAGCCAGTTTTTTGTTGAATTTCAAAACTGTGCTTGAAGCTCTGAGTCTTCCCTTGTTCAAGAACTAGTATTCACTTAACCAAATGACTTGAGAGGACATTACAATTCAGTCCACAGTGTCGTACTGCATTAGAGTGGCGTATCCTTGTGTGGCTGATTGTCTTTCTCCTTTGTCGTTGCGTGAGTTGCTGTGTGCCACAATCAATGACACCACGCGAATTATTTGCAGTATAGCTACTCTACGTTTCGATAATAATGTCGTGCCCATACAGGTGTATGAGCGCAGACGTAAGCAAGTTGACATGTTGGAACATTGTTGGATGCACAATGTGTGGGATGACACTGGTACATTTGGAAATCACTGTATAAGTATTGATTGCATACAAGCACGAAACTGACATATCAGTCTAATCACAGTTGGTGCAACATGTAACACACACCAGAAACAATAAAAAGTGTGGCGCGTTTCTTACTCGCGACAGAGTGGTTTTTCTATGTGGGAGCAATTGTATATGTCCTTTGTGCAGAGGACTAATTTCCTACACAGCCATGAATCACCACACACCCCCATCACCCCCAAAAAACAAACACAAAAAAACAAGCCAACAACGCTGTTTTCTTCTTTAAACAAAATATGCCTAAAAACCGCCTCACATTATGCAACCTTTCAGTCGAATACCAAATCCAGTGTTGAACTCTCTTCAAATAGTTGAGGCAGTGTGTCGCCTTCACACTACCAGCAAACATTGGCTGTTTCAGTGCCCCACATAACAACTGACTGAGTGAGTTGAAAGTAGCCTAAATGGCGCAGTCGCCAATTCCTTCTTCCTGACCGGTTGGAAGAGTTTCGCCCGACCAAATTGTGCATTAGTGATTTCTACTCGCTCTGTCAAAAGAAAGGAAAACTGGGGAAAAGGTCTCAACCAGTTTAATTCGACTGTGTTGAAGACTCTGAGGCGGCTTTTTAGGAACTATTATGCAGAGGCTAATAACTGCATGCACTTAATATGAGCAGTCACAGTAGTATGGATAGTGCGTATCCTTGTATGGTTCTTCTTCTTCTTCTTCTTCGCAGTGCGTGGCCACAATCAATGCACAATCAATTGTTGAGTATACTCACGTTTGGATAATGTGCCATCGCACGCGCGCACGCACACACGCACACACACACACACATGCATGCATGCACACATCACGCACACACACACAACACACACATGCATACATGCACACATCACAAACACACACACACAACACACACACACGCAAAACATGCACACACACACACACACACACTAAAAAGTGTGGCGCGCCTCTGGCTGCGACGCGGTCCAGGTGGGAGCAACCCGATTTTTACAGAGATGCCTCTGTGACTATGAAGTACCAAACACACACATACACACAACACATACACACACACACACACATGGTGCACACATATGGCATGCACCCGCACTCCACGCGGCAGCACATGCTACACACGCACACGCACACGCGCACAGTAACACACGCGCACACACACACGCGCACGCACACACACACACACACACACACACACACACATCACACACACACACACACACACACACAGACACACACACACAGCACGCACACACAAACACACACACACACACACACATACACACACACACACACACACACACAAAAATCCGTGGGCAAATACGAGTATTTACCGCTGTTAGTAGATTGCAGGACATTTGCTCACCGGACATTTACCCACTAGATAAGTTATAAAAGGGACAATTGCCCACCGCTAATGTGAAATTTTTTTTCAATCTGCCCAAAGAAATGCTGTTTCAGTCTAGGTTTAGGGTTAGGATCAGTGTCAGTCTTTCCTTTCCGTTACGGTTGTCAAGCATATCCCAAAAATACACACACACACCATACATACACACGAATATAACGAACTAAACACACAAAAAGACATTTCATTTATTTATTTATGCCCTATTTATTTATAGGAATGTGTGTGTTCAAGATAATGAATACATATCAAAGTAACACAGTGACTACTGGTATGTGTGCCAATAGGTTTTTTAACCTGATTAGTTCCAGGCAATCTCTGTCTCTCTATTTCTCTATCTGTATGTTCTGTGTCTCACTCTCTCTCTCTCTCACATTTCATCTCTCTCCCTGTGCGTATGTGTTTGTGGTTTGTGTATGTGTGTGTCTGTCTCTCTCTCTCTCTGTCTGTCTGGTGGGCAAATGTCCTGTTTGCAGCTTTTATGGTGGGCAAATGTCCGGTGAGCAAATGTCCGGTGGGCAAATATCCGGTGGGCAACTGACCTGCCACCGTTAGGAGCAGACTTGAGACTTTAGGCTAATTGAAAAAACAAATCAATATGAAGCGACAGTCTCCGTTGAAAGAGTTTATCATTGACATTTAAAAAGTCAATCAAGGGAAAAAAACATGAACTAAACCAATGTGTGTTCTTCCCTTGTTTCTCTTTCCTTTCCTTGATGGTTGTCAAGCGTGCGCGTTTTGATGTAAACTACACAACTCAGCACAATGTCAATCAATTTACGGACTAATTACTCTTTTTAAAAAATCCAACTCAAGCGTGCACGCGTAATGTGTGTGTACAAATGCAGTTTGTGTGCATATGTGTTTGTGTGCATGCGTGTGTGTATATGGTGTTGATTGATTGAATTGATTGTAATTTAAAGTTTGTTCACACAATGGCGATATTAGACTTTTTTCTTTTAAATTTGTTTAGTATGTGTGCGTGAGTGCTCGCGTGTGTATG
>CM065704.1:11469182-11474231 GCA_017654935.2 Phymorhynchus buccinoides
TCTGGGAGGGAATGAGGAATGGAGGGGGGGGGGGAGACTGTCCGATACGCCCTCACGAATAAACATAAAGTATTAATTTGGCAATCAAAGCAATCCATCACATGGTAGTCTAGTGGTGAAAATTGGATTTTGGTTTCGTTAGTTAAAGTTATGAAGTATGACGTGAAAACCATCTCTACAATTTGAAGTGAATTGGTCTTACCTTTAAGTTAAGGAATCGTTTTACTTATTAATTCAATCAATATCTTTATCACTTTCAAAACGTTCTGCAGTATAGTCAAAACATATAGATAGATTGTAATATATGTTATTAATGTGTTGTTAGCACTGGCATTTGGGAACAGGGAGTTGTTTATTTGTTTCTTATGTTTCGTTATAATGAAATTAATATCAGGTGTGTACTGGAAAAGTTTGATGGAAACAAGTTAAAGTGGCTGCATATTGATGCCAGTATGAGTTGTCTCCATGTACTTTTATTGTGTTGCTGTGTGTGCACGCGTGTGCACACGCACTCTAGTTTTGGCCAGATTCATTGTGAGGTAACGCGTTGAAACGCACGTGACGAGACCACAAACGAGAGAACAATAGTCGTGTAGAGCCCATATTGTTCTTGACTTTCAGAATATAAAGAAGTCCCTGAGGTAAGTTTCAGGCTTTTGTCCACTTCCGAAAGATGTTGTCGCAAAGCTCCTCCTCTACTAATCTATTTGCACATTATCTTTGTGTGCATGCGTGGCGGAACCTTTACAGGGATGTTGCAGAGACGCACGATTTGCCTTTTCATTCTCTTCAGGAAAACAAATCGATGCCCTTGCCTAGCTTATAAGTATTTATTGGAGAGAGAGAGAGAGAGAGAGAGAGAGAGAGAGAGAGAGAGAGAGAGAGAGAGGAGAGAGAGAGAGAGAGAGAGAGAGAGAGAGTCTGAGTCTGAGTCTGAGTCTGAGTGTTTAATGTACATCAGCCATAGGCCATTATACAAACACGAAAATGAAGTGGAACATGGGGAAGGGTGGGAAAGAGGGTGGGGTGGGGGCAGACATGGGAGATGAATGAAAAAGGCAAAGGAAAAAACCCCAAACAAAAACAAAAAACAAAAAACATCATAATACATTTACATTAGAATATTTGATACAAGTTTGCGACAATAAATGTTAACGACTAAGCTTGTTCAAACAGAGAGAACGAGAACACAGTCAACCTGACGTTAGTAACTTCAGTATATGAATAATCCGCGGACAACCTTAGCATCAAGCAAAATAATACTGGAAGACATACCATAAACTTACCATTCTACCTTATCGTCATTTCCAAAGTTAAGCAATAGATGACATCAAGTGGTACTTTCATAACCCCAAAACCTAAACATGGAAGAATGGCTTGTGTAAAGCCACAAAATTCGAAGATAACAAAGATTGAAGCAGTGAAACAATCATAATAACACTCTCAGGTGCATGTAACACGAGGAATGTTATCCTTCTTAAGCAAACTAGTGGTTTACATATAGGACATTGCAAAATGATGGAATAAAGATAAAATATAGTATGTAATCACATAAATATCTGCATTTGGGTCAATACAAAAAAACAGATAAACATAATTTCATGTCTAATGTTAAACGCGTAGTAACCTTTCATTCATCATCACTTAATTGTTCACCAGAGAGGAACCTTTTCCTCACATTCAAGGCATGGAAAATAAACTTAGATAATAGCTGGGATTTCGTCATTGAGTTTGCCTGAAGGAGTGAATGTAGTGACAGTGGAGAGAACTTGTGCAAAAGCTTCTGTCAGTATATAAAGGACATTTGAAAATAAAGTGGTCTTCGTTTTCTATTTTTGAGGTAAGTTTCAGGCTTTTGTCCACTTCCGAAAGATGTTGTCTCAAAGCTCCTCCTCTACTAATCTATTTGCACATTATCTTTGTGTGCATGCGTGGCGGAACCTTTACAGGGATGTTGCAGAGACGCACGATTTGCCTTTTCATTCTCTTCAGGAAAACAAATCGATGCCCTTGCCTAGCTTATAAGTATTTATTGGAGAGAGAGAGAGAGAGAGAGAGAGAGAGAGAGAGAGAGAGAGAGAGAGAGAGAGAGAGAGAGAGAGAGAGAGAGAGAGAGAGAGAGTTGTGATCCCGTGAATATCAAAAATATCAAATGTAAAATATCCAGCATATCCATGTGATATATGTACACAAAAACAGGC
Source organism: Phymorhynchus buccinoides (assembly GCA_017654935.2). NCBI lineage: Eukaryota > Metazoa > Mollusca > Gastropoda > Neogastropoda > Raphitomidae > Phymorhynchus > Phymorhynchus buccinoides. The sequence goes on from CM065704.1 coordinate 11,471,384, forward strand.
AGAAGACATTCATTAAAGCAGTATGTTTGGATTGGCAAGTTTTAAAACAAAGATTGTTCACACACAAGGATGATGGAATGTTGATTGGTGTACCTTTTGCATCAACAGGTTGAAAAACGGGTGAAGAAAAGGGCACCTTTGAGCTGGGAAAGTCGACGTTTCATGAAGTGAAGTAAAACGTAACATTTCCCAGCTCAATTTTGTTACGTCAAATGTACTCCTTTTGCAACCTAGATCACAAACAGTTACATTGACTCTTTTGATGGAAAGCAAATAAACAAGCATAGCCGAATCTCTCGTTGGCTAAACTAGGGCCTATTTATTTTCATTTTGTATTTTTTAATAATGATGAGAGAAAGAAAGAGAGGCAGAGAGACAGAAAAACAACAACACAACCGACAGAGACAGAGACACAGACAGATAGACAGAGACAGAGACACAGACAGATAGACAGAGACAGCGACACAGCCAGATGGACAGAGACAGAGAAACAGACAGATAGACAGAGACAGACACAGACAGATAGACAGAGACAGAGACACAGACAAAATGAAGAAAGACAGAGGCAGAAACAAGGATGGACAGATAAGACACTTTTACTGAATTAAAAAGAAAATAATAATAATAATACGTAGTATTTATACAGCGCCTTTCTTTAAAATTAAACTCTAGGCGCTCACATGCACTGATTCACACGCCATTGGGCTAACATTCACCATCATTCTACTCAATCATTTGACCATCATCTAATTTACGTGAACGTTACAGAGAGAAAGCTCTTTGAAACAGATGAGTTTTGAGTTGGGTTTTGAAAGCGGGAAGTGCTGATTGGCGTCGGAGGTGAACAGGCAAGGAATTCCAGACAGTAGGGGCTCACACACCAAAACTGCGTTGTCCAAAAGACTTTAAATTCACGTTAGGAACGTTCAAGATACAGAAATCGAGAGTTACAGAAATCGAGGCGAGATGTGATAACGGTGCTGTAACAAGGTGGTTGAGAGGAATGACCGAATGGCCGCAATATGTCTCAGTTCGAGACAATATGAACGGCAACCATTACTGATATGATCATGCATTCAGAGGGTTTAGTCGATTGTAAGCCCACGGTTTTTATCTGATGATTTGAAGGGAACATTGTTAGCTCACTGTCGATTATTTCTAAACTACTGGGGGAACCAACAGGCAGGACCTCTGTCTTAACTGTGTTAAGCTTGATTTTGTTGCTGTTCATTCATCCTAGCACATCATTCGCACACGTCTCAATGCCAGACTGAATGGGAGGAAAATCCTCAGGGGCACCACTCTGTGACGCCTCAGTATTATCAGCATATTTGTGGAAATCGCATGAATGTGCAACAATCATGTCAGACAATGGCTGTGAGTAGAGAGTAAAGAGAACACGGCCCAAAACTGAGCACTGTGGGACTCCATGTCTGAGAGATGAGTAAGAAGATAGAACTCCATTCATAATGACAGAGAAGGTATGGTCACATATGTAAGACGTGAACCAATCAAGCACGACACATCGTATTCCAAACGTTACCTCTAAACGCTTCAAAACAAGAGAGAAATAGACAGTTCCAATGTTCGTGATGCTGTCGTCATTCAGCAATGTGATGCCTGAGTTGACCTTTTTTTTTGGCTTTACCATTCAGATCAAAGATAATGTTTTCTAAACTTTGCCAGAGTTGATTGCTACTGATGTAACTGATGGCAATACACACTTATATCCTGAATTTCTGTTTGGATATATTGAAGTATACTTGAACTTGGAACTTGAACGTACGATTATGTTTCCAGTGACATGTAGTTGTTCTCGTTTCATTCAAACCCAGTCATCACACGTGTCTTCTGTTTCTTATCAGCACGCCTTCCACATAAAGACCAGAAGGTCTGTCTGTATCGAGAGCCCATCACATAGTACACCACAATGTTGAAACTGGAGTTGATGAAATTGAATAAACCAGAAATAGATGCACATAACAAGAACAAATTATGATGGCGTCTTCCTAGATTAAATTCTTGGAAAACAAAGGCCAGGAAGCGGGTCAAGCTAACAGGAATAATACAAATCACAAACAAGACAGAGGTACACATCAACATTTTGGTGAGGGCTACTTCCTTGGAGGAGATAGAAACGGATGATTCATTACGCCATGTCACGATCTGAGAAAGCTTCACCACAGTGATTAATGTTGTCACCACCACAACTACAATCACCAACGTTGATAATCCAATGCCGATGAATGCCCCGTAAAGGAAGTCAAGAAAGTCTCTGTGCTCTTTGTAAAAATCGGTAAACGTGTATGTTGTCCTGCTTGTTCCAGACTCTGGATCATAAACGCTTGTGGCGCGAAATCTGAATCCCAAAACAAGAAAGAACAGCCCTATTACAAAAATGTAATCAGCAGCTATAATCGCAGCCATGGTTTTAGAGGACATCTTTGTTTGGTATTTGAGTGGACTCAGCACACAGTAGCACCTCTCACATGCAATGATTGACGAGAGGATGGAAGACACATAAACAAACCCATACGAAACTCTGAAATAGTTGGCATTTAGGAAAACTGTAAACGGGCCTTCGTTTTCCCCTGTAGCGTACTGTAGATATAGGCCTTCGCTGTTCCCAAGAATTACCGTCATCAAATTGATTTCATCAGCTAGGGACAAAGCAAACAGACACATGTTGACCCGATCCTTTAACCCCTGTTTGTAGAACACCGCCATGTTGATGACGTTACCTGGTCCACCAATCAGAAACAACAACACAATTAACGTGTTTCCGATTTGGCTCGCCAACAACTCCACATTTGCACCGATAATGTTATCAGGATTGTCCCAAGGCACA
>CM065704.1:11474731-11484731 GCA_017654935.2 Phymorhynchus buccinoides
GCTTGACACAAGTTAAAACTGGATGCTCGATGAATGGAACTAAGCTAGCTTGTCAGGAAAGCTTCCAAACATATATGACTGCTACATTTTGTTAGATGAAATTGTTTTTTACAAAAATACAAGCACCACTTAATTTCACCTGTTCTGTGTCAAATTCAAGATGGCGTAGAATGGTCACAAATGTCATTCATAGCAATGTTTTGGGAGTCTGAATTTTCCCTTCAATCCTCCGTTAGATTTTAAGTTAGTGTCGGCAAAGACTGTCCAAGATGTTGAACTGTCTTTGGCGTCGGTTCCTCTCTTTTATTCACTAGCGAAGACGGAGTGTTGCTGCCCTCGTGGAGGGGTAATCAAAAACGGTCACACACGTAATGTTCTCATCCCTAGCTGATGCATTGCTACCATAGTGTTCAAGTGCTTCGGCTGTTGTTGGAATGATCCCTGGAGTCTTTTAGCAGAGTATGTAAACAAACAAACAAATAACAAACAAACAAACAACACTTCACAAGCGGGGGAAGCGAAACGATGCTGGCTGGTTAATGTTTTCATTGCTGTCTGTCTGTTTGCCTCCTATCTGACTATGTCGCTGACTATGTTAAGGTCTGTGTGCACGTTAACATTATTCACGAGATATTTCAAAGTATCCATGGCAGTACAGTGATAGCCCACTCTTAATATGACTTATTACAGCTCACTGTGTTGCCATGGGGGAAACTAAATACCTGTGAATAGTGTTAACGCGTACGCAGAACTTTAGCACGATGCTTTGCGTTTGAACGGAGGCACCTGGGAGGTTCACACTTTGCATGCGGATAGGTAGTTAGGAAATCTAGGTCAACTTCGAAGATAAAGGTTATTGGTCAACGATCAAGGTGACTGGAGCCGCGAGGCTGGTTGATTTAGAGTTTTCACGTTGTAGTTGGGGTATCTGTCTGTCTGATGGTGCGTCTTTGAATTAGCGTTGTTTTACAGAGATTGTGACATAGATAACATTCTGGAATCAAATAAATGAAGACTTTAAAAAAGACACACGGAAATGAAATAAATGTAATTAATTAAATGCGTACTAGATTTCAAAAGGCGTTTGTGAACACGCATGTGTATTTATGTGTGTATGCGTGCGTACATGTGTGTGCGTGTGTTTGTTTGTAGTTTGTGTGTGTGTGGTGTGTGTGTGTTTGTGTGTGTGTGTGTGGGTGTGTAGTACGCGCATGCGCAAAAGATACACACAGATTGTGTGTGTGGTAACTTATGTAAGCTCAATAACAGGCAAAAAATTATGTCGGGTGGAGGATGGAGGAGATTGTTCGAGTCGAGGGGGGTATTGCCCTAGGGGTTATTGTCCCGGGTGGTGGGGTGGGGGTTGTAGGTGGGGGAGGGCATTGCCCGGGGGTAGTTGTCTGGGAGGGAATGAGGAATGGGGGGAGGGGGGAGACTGTCCCGACACACCCTCAAGAATAAACATAAAGCATTAATTTGGCAATCAAAGCAATCCATCACATGGTAGTCTAGTGGTGAAAATTGGATTTTGGTTTCGTTAGTTAAAGTTATGAAGTATGACGTGAAAACCATCTCTACAATTTGAAGTGAATTGGTCTTACCTTTAAGTTAAGGAATCGTTTTACTTATTAATTCAATCAATATCTTTATCACTTTCAAAACGTTCTGCAGTATAGTCAAAACATAATACACAGATTGTAATATTATTATGTTATCAATATAGATAGATTGTAATATATGTTAATATCAGGTGTGTACTGGAAAAGTTTGATGGAAACAAGTTAAAGTGGCTGCATATTCATACCCGTATGAGTTGTCTCCATGTACTTTTATTGTGTTGCTGTGTGTGCACGCGTTTGCGCTCGCACTCTAGTTTTGGCCAGATCCATTGTGAGGTAACGCGTTGAAACGCACGTGACGAGACCACAAACGAAGAACAATAGTCTTGTAGAGCCCATATTGTTTTTGACTTTCAGAATATAACGAAGCCCCTGAGGTAAGTTTCAGACTTTTGTCCACTTCCGAAAGATGTTGTCCCAAAGCTCCTCCTCTACTAAGCTATTTGCACATTATTTGTCTGTGCATGCGTGGCGGAACCTTTGCAGGGATGTTGAAGAGACGCACGATTCGACTGTTCATTCAATTCAGGAAAACAAACCTTGACATAATAAAAATATTTTTAATTGCTGCTCTTGCCTAACTTATAAGTATTAATTGGAAAGAGAGAGAGAGAGAGAAAGAGAGAGAGAGAGAGAGAGAGAGAGAGAGAAGAGAGAGAGACGAGAGAGAGAGAGAGAGAGAGAGAGTTGTGATCCCGTGAATATCAAATGTAAAATATCCAGCATATCCATGTGATATATGTACACAAAAACAGGCAGAAGACATTCATTAAAGCAGTATGTTGTGGATTGGCAAGTTTTAAAACAAAGATTGTTCACACACACACGGATGATGGAATGTTGATTGATGTACCTTTTGCATCAACAGGTTGAAAAACGGGTGAAGAAAAGGGCATCTTTGAGCTGGGAAATTCGACGTTTCATGAAGTGAAGTAAAACGTAAAATTTCCCAGCTCAATTTTGTTACGTCAAATGTACTCTTTTTGCAACCTAGATCACAAACAGTTACATTGACTCTTTTGATGGAAAGCAAATAAACAAGCATAGCCGAATCTCTCGTTGGCTAAACTAGGGCCTATTTATTTTCATTTTGTATTTCTTTAACGATGAGAGAAAGAAAGAGAGGCAGAGAGACAGATTGGACAGAGATCGAGACACAGACAGATAGACAGCAGGCAAGGAATAGAGACACAGACAGATAGGAGACACAGACTCACACACAAAATGAAAGGAAGACAGAGGCAGAAACAATGATGGACAGACAAGACACTTTTACTGAATCCAAAACAATAATAATAATACGCAGTATTTATACAGCGCCTTTTTTAGAATTAAACAGCCGCTCACATTCAGATTCACACGAACGTCAATCAATATATCTAATTTACGTGAAATTACAGAGAGAAAGCTCTTTGTAACAGAAGTTTTGATTGGGTTTTGAAAGCGGGAAGGCGAGATGTGATAAAACTGCGTTGTCCAACTGTAGGAACAAGATACAGAAATCGGTTGCATGAGCTGTAACAAGTTGAGAGGAATGACCGAATGGCCGCAATATGTCTCAGTTCGAGAAAACATGAACGGCAAACATTACTGATATGATCATGCATTGAGAGGGTTTGGTCGATTGTAAGCCCACAGTATTTATCTGATGATTTGAAGGGAACATTGTTACCTCCAACGTCTGCGGTCTCGCTGTCGATTATTTCTAAACTACTGGGGGAACCAACAGGCAGGACCTCTGTCTTATCTGTGTTTTGCTTGATTTTGTTGCTGTTCATTCATCCTAGCACATCATTCGCACACGTCTCAATGCCAGACTGAATGGGAGGAAAATCCTCATGGGGCACCACTCTGTGACGCCTCAGAATTATCAGCATATTTGTGGAAATCGCATGAATGTGCAACAATCATGTCAGACAATGGCTATGAGTAGAGAGTAAAGAGAACATGGCCCAATACTGAGCTCTGTGGGACTCCATATCTGAGAGATGAGTAAGAAGATAGAACTCCATTCATAATGACAGAGAAGGTATGGTCACATATGTAAGACGTGAACGAATCAAGCACGACACATCGTATTCCAAACGTTACTTCTAAACGCTTCAAAGGAAGAGAGAAATAGACAGTTCCGAGTTTCGTGATGCTGTCGTCATTCAGCAATGTGATGCTTGGGTTCAGCTTTTTTTTTTAAATGTATCATTGATAAGATAATGTTTTCTAAACGTTGCCAGAGTTGATTGCTACTGATGTAACTGATGGCAATACACACTTATATCCTGACTTTCTCTTTTGGAGATATTAAAGTATACTTGAACTTGGAACATGAACTTGCAATTATGTTTCCAGTGACATGTAGTTGTTCTCGTTTCATTCAGACCCAGTTATCACACGTGTTTTCTGTTTCTTATCAGCACGCCTTCCACACAAAGACCAGAAGGTCTGTCTGTATCGAGAGCCCATCATATAGTACACCACAATGTTGAAACTGGAGTTGATGAAAATTAATAAACCAGCAATAGACGTACATAACAAGAACAAATTATGATGTTGTCTTCCTACATTAAATTCTTGGAAAACATAGGCCAGGAAGCGAGTCAAGCTAACAGGAATAATACAAATCACAAACAAGACAGAGGTACAAATCAACATTTTAGTGAGGGCTACTTCCTTGGAGGAGATAGAAACGGATGATTCATTATGCCATGTCACGATCTGAGAAAGCTCCACCGCAGTAATTAATGTTGTCACCACCACAACTACAATCACCAATGTTGATAATCCAATGCCGATGAATGCCCCGTAAAGGAAGTCAAGAACGTATCTGTGCTCTTTATAAAAATCGGTTAACGTGAATGTTGTCCTGCTTGTTCCAGACTCTGGATCATAAAAGCTTGTGGCGCGATATCTGAATCCCGAAAGAAGAAAGAACATCCCTATTACAAAAATGTAATCAGCAGCTATAATCGCAGCCATGGCTTTAGAGGACAGTTTCGTTTGGTATGTGAGTGGACGCAGCACACAGTAGCACCTCTCACATGCAATGAGTGCTGAGAGGATGGAAGACACATAAACAAACCCAAACAAAACTCTGTAATAATTGGCATTTAGGAAAATCTTAAACGGGCCGTCTTTTTCCCCTGTAGCGTACTGTAGATATAGGGCTTCGCTGTTCCCAAGAACTATCGTCATTAAATTGATTTCATCAGCTAGGGACAAAGCAAACAGACACATGTTGACCCGATCCTTTAACCCCTGTTTGTAGAACACCGCCATGTTGATAACGTTACCGGGTCCACCAATCAGAAACAAGAACACAATTAATGTGTTTTTGATTTGGCTCGCCAAAAACTCCACATTTGCACTGACAATGTTATCAGGATTGTCCCAAGGCACAAACCCGTGGGTAGTCAGTGACTGGATTGAGGTGTTTACTTGGAACATATTTTGAAAAGTTGCGATGGTATAATTCACCTGCGAAGTCATCAGGAAGTACCTGGCTTTATGGATATCTACAAATGCAAAGCAGACTCTTTCATGTGTGCGATTTGTTCTGGCATCTTCGCCCCCCAAACAACAACATCCATAACACACAAACAAACAACAAATCCATGTTCAGTCGCATGAGTGTTATGCTGGTCTACAAAGAAACGCAACCAATGAAAGGATTGATGTTTGACTGCAACTGCTATCTTTAAAAAAAAGAACCAAATCAGACCCTGGGAACTATAGACCTGGTAGCTTAACTTGTGTTGCTTGTAAGGTATTAGAGTCACTTATTAGAGATCAGTTAGTTTCTCATATGACAGGTAATGGCTTATACACAAAATGCCAACATGGATTCAGAAAGAAAAGGTCATGCATAACACAACTTTTAGAGGTAATGGACGATGCTACGAGTATTTTAGACAACGGCTGTTCATTAGACATTATTTACCTTAATTTTAAAAACGCTTTTGATTCCGTTCCGCATGAAAGGTTACTTTTAAAATTAAATGCATATGGAATCTGTGACAGTCTATTAGACTGGATTAGGGCATTTATAACTGGAAGAAAACAAAAAGTACGTGTGGGCTCAACATATTCTACAAACACTGATGTAATTAGTGGTATTCCTCAGGGCAGTATCCTCGGGACAATTTTATTTACTATTTTCATAAATGATTTACCCAATTATAATCAAAGTACATGTAAAATATTTGCTGATGACACTAAGATCTATAATCAGACATCAGAACATAATATCATTCAAAATGACTTAGACAATTTACAGAAATGGTCAGATGAATGGAATTTATATTTTAATGTGTCTAAGTGTAAAGTAATGCATATAGGAAAAACAACAATCCCGAGCATGAATATAGTATGAAGCTTGATAAAGATGTGCAAAATATAACACCATGTGCAGAAGAGAAAGACCTAGGAGTTATTTTTGATAATTTGCTATCATTTGATGCTCACATTCAAAAGGCTATTAACAAAGCTAACCAAATGTTACGGTTAATCAAAAGAACATTCACTTATCTAAACAAGGAAACATTTTTATTGTTGTGCAAGTCTATGGTCCGTCCACATCTGGAATACGGAAATACAATATGGTACCCTTACCTTAAGCGACAGTCAGTGGCTATTGAAAGAGTGCAGAGGAGGGCAACAAAAAAATTTAAATGTTGTAAAGATTTAAACTATCAAGAGAGGTTAAAATTGTTAAATTTACATTCGTTAAAAGGAAGACGTGTAAGAGGAGATCTCATTCAGGTATATAAAATCTATAATACTTTAGATGATATAAGTTTTGAGTCTCTATTTTCAGTGTCTACATACAGTAAAACTAGAAATCAAGAAGGTAAGATACAGATTCAACGTTATAATACTAACAAACGAAAACATTGTTTTAGTAACCGTGTTGATAACCTCTGGAACTCACTGCCACCTAACTTTAAAAGAGCACAATCAACTAACCAATTGAAAAATCTCCTGGACAGTAACAAAATTATTAGTCAAATATTTTTTGATTTTGACGATTGATTTGAAATCGTACTTTTTACCGCATGCAATATGCAAACATATAAAATAAATTTCAAATGGATGGGACGTTTTATAAGCTGCGAGGCTTGAAGGCTGAAGCCTGTCCCTATCTACCTACCTATCTACCTACCTACCTAACAAAACATCATCAGTCTCCAAAATCCCCCGAAGACGGAGTGTGGCTGCGCTGCCCACGTGGTGGGGTAATTAAAAACGGTCACACACGTAATGTTCTCATCCGTAGCTGATGCACTTGTACTATAGTGTTCAAGTGCTTCGGCTGTTGGGATGATCCCTGGAGTCGCTTAGCCAGGGTAAACAAATAAACAACAAACAACAATTACAAACATTCATTTCCCTACGTTAGAGGCAGACAGGGGACACAAAAAAAAACCCAAAAAACCCTGACTAGCCTGTCGCTCTGTTGCTGTGGTAGGGGTGCTCACGTGTACATACACCTTAGGGTGTTCGCATTTATTGCATTATATTTTGTATTTGTTTTTTGTTTTTGTATTGATCGATTGCAAAACAAATTTCCTTGTTGTAATGAGATGGGGACAATAAAAGATTGATTGATTGATTGGTTGTTTGGGTGATTGGTTGAACAACAACAACAAAACTTCTGATGCATCACATAACATTTGTGCCGATGCCTCTGTCAATAAATAACATTATATATCAACTCAAAGCATCAATCGACACAATCTACTACATGAGTACAGCTTACACTTAAAGACGTTGAAAATAAAACAGGTCTTTTTCCATAAAGTTTGTCTCTCACGACTGTTCACCAGAAAGCCCTTGTGTACTGGTATTTTGGTATCATGAGTACATGTGGTTGGCTGGCCGACCAAACACTCTTACCTTGGAAATCCTTTTCGCAGTAACCTAACCGATCAGATGTTAGGCAATAGCTATGCACATGGGGAATTGGAAAGACTTTATCGTAGTATGTAGTGAGTTCAGTTACAAGGGAATAAATGACTTGTACACTATCAACCAGAAAGTTAATTATGACTACCATCTCAATGAAATCGTGTGTTCTGTCCTTTTGTAGAGTCTTTATGGCATCAATTTAATAAAGAACTAACTACAAAATATAATGAACCATTAAGTCACGTCAAACTTCTTTTTTTTATGATTACGTGGATGGTTTCGTATAAAAGCAGATATAAGAGGAGACAACGTTACATCTGTATTGCTAAGCAAAATCGGGACTTTCCTGGTGTTGCACTGCCTTCGGGCATTGCCTCCATGATCGTTCCCACCATCTTTATATCTATAAATGTCCCATATGTGTCTGTTCCAGACCGGAGGACGTTAAATGAATTTTCATTAATTCATTCATTCGACAACGTTTCTCATTCAAATGCTTTTTTCACAGCTGAAGGCCTCAGATGACATATTAGTAAAGGGCAGGTAGATGCGTATCAATCCTTAACCTATGGACAACCATTTAATATTGATCAAATCGTGTTCACACTTTCAGATTTCAAGCCATATAATATATTCTGCAAAATATTTTCCTACCCCCATAACATTGCTCCAACAAATACTGTACTTGATTTCAAATGGTGATCTTTTCCACTTTGATGCATCGATGTTTCAGACGATGGTGGTCAAATCACTGGATGGAAGTCTTGAGTGATTTGCAACGTACTGAAATAAATCAAAACTACGGATATTGTTTCTTGTGTGCAGTTTGGTTAGTACACACTTTATGCAATTTGGTTGAAAGCTGGCGACAGACTATGTGACTCGATCAGGTCGTGACGTTTCACCTCATTTGCATACCATCATTCTCGATCAGTCTGACTCAGTCAGGTGACAGGGCCGAATAGGGCGGGTTCTAAATTTCACTGATCGAGTCTGATCGAGTCAGATGGAGTGTGACCTCTTCTGTGCGGGAAACAAAATTTGGTCAACGTCACGACCTGATCGAGTCATATGAGGCAGTCGCATAGTCTGTCTCCAGCTTAAGCGTGCGACAGACTATGTGACTGCCTCATGTGACTCGATCAGGTCGTGACGTTTCACCTCATTTGCATACCATCCTGCTTGATCAGTCTGACTCAGTCGGGCCCAGTCAGGTGACAGGGCCGAATAGGGCGGGTTCTAAATTTCACTGATCGAGTCTGATCGAGTCAGATGGCTTGTGACCTCTTCTGTGCGGGAAACAAAATTTGGTCTACGTCACGACCTGATCGAGTCATATGAGGCAGTCGCATAGTCTGTCTCCAGCTTTAGTGCGATTGTGTATTATTTGGTCTGATCATTAAATTAAAGTTTTATAATTTTATTATCTAAGCCGTTTTCCCCTGTTCTGCATGCTAGTAGACATCGTCTTTTGTTCAGTATGAAGTTGGCTTGAGAAAAGCCCTGATACTAAAAGTTCTTCCCGTAACAGCTGTGTTGACAATAACTTATTGAATAAGTTAATTTTTTGGTTTGTGTCTATCTTTTCTTCTGCCGTTTTTGTTTTTTTATTTGTTGTTGAGGTATTTTTTTTGTCCGTCTGTCTGCCTTTTTTGTGCGTGAACACTATGATGATGACCAAAAAAATTCTTGTTTTGGTTTAAAAGGGCGGAGTGCCAGCTCTTGAAACAATGCACAAAGAAAAAACAATGAAGAGGTCAGATCTCTATCAGGTCAGATCTACCTCTTCAGTTTTTTTCTCTGCAAAATTAGTCTTATTGAATTCTGCAGGACGGTTATTGCCAAACTCTGAAGTTAGGAGTTCTGGGTCGAGTTTATCTAGACGACGGTCGCCACGCGCATAACTGTTACACCAGAAGGGGTCTAGGAATCACTTTAGAAAAAGTTTGTGAAAAAATAGTACAAGCTCTTGTCTGATTGGTCAAAAAAAAGTATTATTTTAACCAAACTTTAATGGACCAATCAACAACAAGAAATGTATTAACCCCCTACAAGTCACGTGATAGTTCCGGGTAGTTTGCTGCTTGCTCGCTTGCTGGGAAGAACAAAACGCCACGCGAAATATCGGCAAACGAAGGGTGTTTGTTAGACCGTTTTTGCCGATTTGAGCGAGAGCAAGTTAGCCCTTGTAAAACGGACCCCTGTTCATAGTCAAAAACGTAATGTAGATGGTGGCATGCAAAATTAAATGATATATTATGTTAATTAGATTATGTGGAGGTATAGGGTATGTATATTCAGACTTTTCGACCCAGTCAAATGAAACTAGTTGTGGCCTTTCTAGTTTTCTTTTATTTCGACATAGTGAGTAGAAATCACAACTGTAAAATTTGGTACATAGAAATTCTTCCAACAAGTCGGAAGTGATTGGCGACCGCTTCCATTGTTTTCCTTCAAGCAATTGTGGAGGAGAACAGGCG
>CM065704.1:11489731-11514731 GCA_017654935.2 Phymorhynchus buccinoides
TCTGATTACGAGCGAGAGAGTGTAAGACTTATAGACCGACCATGGTCCGTCGACGCACTCTGTGACTGTGTGCACGTGTGTGCGTTGTGCACTCCTATCTGTGTTGCGATCTGTACCACCGTGCTCCGTAGGGCTACCCTGTATGTTGTGCGTGCACAGACGTTGCCTTGCACTGACAAAACTACAGGCACGCACTCCTGTCCGACATTGCCATAGCACAGGCTATGTTCCTGTTGAAAATATATTGTGCATTGCTAAGTCTTGTGTCGGGTGAGAGAGAGATGTCAGGACAAAGATGAGCCTGAGGTCCGTTGACCGATGTTATGCAACAGTTCCCTCAGCAATCGTTCTCTTATACCTTCGTGTGTAAGTCCGGTGGAGAGAGAGATAGAGAGAAGAGGATGAGGAAGGAAGAGGGGAGAGAGAGAAGAGAGCGAGACAGAGTGTAGAGAGAGATGAGAGATGCGAGAGAGCGATGAGAAGATACGAGAGAATGAGAGAGAGAGAGAGAGAGAGAAAACCGGAGAGCAAGATGATTAGAGACGGAGAGTTATAAAAAAGTTTATATATATAGGCCTTCGCCCCCCCCAGTGAGAGAGGAGGAGGCCGAGAGAGTGGAGAGAGAGAGAGAGAGGGGGAGAGACAGAGAGAGAGAGAGAGAGAGAGAATAGAGTAAGTGTAAGTCGTGTGGCTCTGTGTGTGTGGTGGGAGACCTGAGTGGTGGTCTCGTAGGCCATGAGAGCGCGCGAGCAGATGAGGTGTTGCGTCTTGTCCCTAGTATGAGTGTGAGAGGTGAGACGCAGAGGTACGAGACAGACAGGACTTTGAGGACCGAGTGTGCCGGACTAGTGAGACAGACTCGAGGTGACATCCTGAGTGAGTGCACGCGAATGTCGTATACAAGGTGGTCGTGTGTCCGGTCGTCGAGTCCTTTTCCGGAAGGACCGGATTCCTCCGGGGACACTTTTCCCCGGTGGAAAACTTTTCCCGTGTGAGGATACGAGCCTGGGAGGCTGAGGGAAGTGATCTGCCTGAGAAACCCGATTGGAGCCCAGTACCCACCGAGACTGACCGTATTGTCCCCGAGGAGCATGAAGTGTTATAAAGTGTGGGTGAGTGTTGGGGACAGGCTGTAAGCTTTTATTTAACGCGATGCGATATCTTTTGTCTAAGTGAAGTTTCGAGGAGGGAGCGAGAGTATAATCAGTCTAGGGGTAGAGATGGTGGGCGCGAGCTCTCTAAAGACCTCTAACTTTTGCTCTCTCTCCTCGCTCTACTGGTCTCTCCTCTCTCATGGTCTGGGAATCTCTCGGAGATAAGGTTATGGGGTGTAGAGAGAATGAGAGCATCATGAAGATGAGAGACGAGAGAGGAGCGACTCACAGAGAGAGAGACGCGAGACAGAAGGATGAGGAGAGAGAGATCCTCCCAGGGGGTACAGACACAGCATCATAAGTACCCCCCCCAATGATGTAATGAGAGTAGACCATTGGTGGGGTGCAAATGAGACCGCTTATGCCCCCCCGAAAATTTCCCGCCGACGATTGATCCGAGAGAGAGAGCTGACGAAGAAGAGACCTGGATGGAGGGTATGATACCTTGAGTAGAGAAGAGATCAGATATATTAACTTACATAAAAGCTTACACCCCCCAACACACACACACACACACACACACACACACACACACACACACACACACACACACAGCACACACACACACACTTGCATGTGCATGCATACATGTGTAAATTTGTATTAATAATTTAGTAATTAATAAACTGACTAACCTTTTAAGAATCTCTCTGTCTGTCTGTCTGTCTGTCTGTCTGTCTGTCTGTCTGTCTCTCTCTCTCTCTCTCTCTCTCTCTGTCTCTCTCTCTCTCTCTCTCTCTCTCTCTACTTGTCTCTGTCTCTCTGTCTCTCTCTCCCTTCTTTAGTTATTGTTCTTCTTCTTTCTTTGTCTCCCCCTCTTTATTTTCCATCCACGGCCTTTCTTCTATATATATATATTAACTTTTTAACTCTCTCTCTCTCTCTCTCTCTCTCTCTCTCTCTCTCTCTCTCTCTCTCTCTCTCTCTCTCTCTCTCTCTCTCTCTCTCTCTCACATACACACACAGACATAGAGATGCATATATATATATATATATATGTGTGTGTGTGTGTGTGTGAGTGTGTGTGTGTGTGTGTGTGTGTGTGTGTGTGTGAGACAGGGAGATAGAGAGAGAGCAAGAGAGAGAGAGAGAGAGAGAGAAGAAGAGAGAGAGAGGAGAGAGAGAGAGAGAGAGAGAGAGAGAGAGAGAGAGAGAGAGAGAGAAGGGAGGCGCATGAACTGTTGGGAACGGGAAGGGACCCAAAATATGTAAAAGCTCGGGGTGACTTGGAGAGGGTGGGGGTTTGGGGTAGGGTGGGGGTGAACAAATTAATGCGATAATAGAAATGGTGGGAAAGACGGCAGTTCTTGATGTTTTGATAGTCGCTTGTATCGACCCTGTGTTCAATTTTTGTTTTGTTTTTGCTTTTTGCGGAGCATGATTTGTCACTCATTTTTCCTTAGTTTTGTTTCCATTTTCATGCATGCAAATGGGTTTCTTTAATTGTATTGTGCTTGTACGAGACCACACTGTAATTTCACCTAACGTGATAATAAAGTATTTTTGACTTTGACTTTGACTTTGACTTGACACAATGTTAATTTATGTTAGTGATTAAAACGTGTTAACATTTTAAATGGCAAACACTGGCAAATTCACTTTAAAACTGAGATAGTACATAAAAAGCGTACGCCATCAGGCACCTATGTTTAATTCCTAGCCTACTATGACGCAAGGCTGCAAGCTTTGCTTGTGAACTAAAACATATGTAATTAATTCAACCAGTAAGTATTTTTGTATAATTATTTTAAATTGTGTTGTTATTATAGTTATCACAATATATTTTAAAAACAGTTTAATGGATATTTATTTTAGATCTGACGTTATAGTGGAAAGAATCATTGTCAGTGTTGAGCGACAGAGGCGACGCCACATTGTCAAACAATAGGCGCTTGAGAGAAGTCATAATGACAGGTTAATTTACGAACACAAAAGGCGTAATTTTGTTAAAAAAAAACAATTTTTGTGTGTTAAAACTGTCGGAGTGCATTTTAGATGTGTCAATGTACCATTATCAACAATCAGAAATTTAAAAGCAATTAGTTTGTCCTATTTTATCTTTCTTCCTAGGCTAACAGCAGTACCTGCAAAGAGCTCCAAAAACAAGATCAAAGGGGGTAAGTTGAGAGCAAAAGAGAAAACTCGAACAGAAGAGAAAACTAGCAATGACGTCAACACCAATGACGTCATACTTTCTCAGAGCGAAAAGAACAGGAAGCAAGAAACGAAAGTAAACAAAGAAAAAGATCTACCAAATGTTCTCGTTCTCAGCGATTCTGTTTTAAATGGCGTGCAGGGACCAAGGCTTGGCCGATCCTATGGGTTCAAAGCCGTTGTGAAGAAAACATACACAACAAAGGAACTAGAACCAAAGCTGAAGGAAGCCACATCATCAACTAAGTACGATGTGATAGTGATCCACTGCGGCTTGAATGACATCAAAGAGAACGCTGATTCGTCATCCAGCAAAACATTTGTAAACACAGTGAAAAACATTGCAAAGCTACATTCAAAAGTCGTGATCAGCAAGATAGCACCTGTGAGCAACTCTGAGTTGAACATGAAACGGGAATTGTTCAATGCCATGTCATGCTCTGAACTTTTCAATGTTCCGAACATCTCAGTCGTCAACCATGAACACCTCCAGGCCACTCCCAGAGCTTTGGTCGATGGCATCCAGCCGAACCGTAGAGGGGTCAGCATGCTTGCCGGCAACCTTGGGAGACATCTACACAAGCTGCTTTGGGAGTCACCCAGGAAGTCCAGGAGGCTTGGGCCGCGCCATCATCCCAGTAGAGCACCAATCTGCCCTCCACTCTACGTTCCTTACGACCATCATGGGCCGTCTTTCTACCAAAAACGAGGATCATGGCGGAACTTTTATGACCTACTGGAAGGCCGATGAAGAAACTGCAAAACTTGTCAATTAACAAGAGATTTAAAGTGGTTTTGCTATGTCTAGCAGTTTAATGATACACTGAAAGTTTACTGAATGAAGTAGGATAAACTTTTGTGTTCTATTGTGTTTCCCTTAAATTTTTTTATTTTTTATTATTATTTTTTATTTTTTATTTGTTTGTTTGTTTTTTTGTTTTGTTTGTGTTTGTTTCCAATTAGTGTTTTTGTTGTTATTTTGGTACAAATTAATTGACTAATGACGTGGAAAGATATGTCCCAATTTTCCATATTACAATGGAATTGTAGATCCATAAACACTAATTTGGTGTTTTTAGAGCAGTTTCTAAAAAAATGTCCACACTGTGTTTTGGCACTTCAGTCGCTAAATGTACAAAGCCATAAGCTACCAAATATACAAAACTATTTTTCCCCTCCTTTATTACAGGATTGTAAAACATCAAATAAAGTACAAACTGCTATGTACATAAGAAGTGACATAAGTTATGCGAAATTATTTACCAACAATCTCCCAAATGAAATGGAAGATGTGTATCATACAGGAGTTACTATAAAAATTCAATAACGAGTTAACAGTCAACATTTTGTCTGTCTATTTTCCAAATGGTCCAAAAAATGATAACACTGACTGGATCAAACACCTCAATACAAAAAAAAAGGAAAGGATTATTTTGGGAGATTTTAATGCGCATGCTCCGTTCTGGGAGAATGGTTGTACAAAGGTAACCAGTAATCGTCTGATTGAAAACATATCTGATGCAAACTTGTATTTATTGAATGATGGTTCAGTCACTAGAATACCAGATGTATCTACTCACAGAGCAACTTCGGTCGATTTGTCACTCATTTCTCCAGAGTTAGGAACAGATTGTATATGGAATGTGTGTGAGGATAGCTTAGGGAATGATCACATTCCAATTGAGATAACTTTGGAAGAAGAAATTGGCAGATCTATTGAGAGCGAATGTGAAGATAAAATACCAAAGTTCCAATATAAATTTGCTGACTGGTCGTCGTTTCAAAACATCTTAATGACATACGATATTAAATCCATTGAAAATGATGATATTGATACTTTTTATTCTAACCTAGTTGAAGCAATCTTAAATGTTGCTGCTCAGTCGATCCCAATTTTAAAAGGATCACCAAATCCAAACCACAGAGGAGGCTGTGGCACATAAAAAAGAAACTTTTAAACTATGGTTAAAAGCTACTATAGCAGAACAAAAGGAAAAGGCTAAGAAGAAAAATCAGATTAATAATTGTTCTAGTAATACAGGAAATCATGCACAAAATACGGAAAACAACATCGAAGAACTTTTTCAAGACATGAAAAGAGCTAAAATTCACAGCAACAAAGTAGTGGCCAGAGCCAAGAAAAATTATTGGACTAATGTTTGCAGTACTGAAGTGTCTGAATCAAAAGACTAGCATAAAGCATGGGGAAAGGTTAAAGAAATGAAAAATGGCTTCACATTACCAGTCTATCCCATAAAGATAGAAAATAAGCAGTTTCCAACGCCCAAAGAAAAAGCTGAACTGTTTCTGGAAACATTTACTAACAACAGCTTATCATCAAATATGGATGCTGATAGTCTTCATTATAGAACGGAAGAGGAATGCAAAAATACATACACTGATCCAAAGCCTGATAATACGCACTATCTTAACGCTCCAATTCAGTTTGATGAATTCATTGAATCACTGGAATCATTTTCTTCAAATAATTCTTCTGTTGGTTTGGATGGCATATCTTATCAACTGTTGAGCCATTTACCTTATAACTGGAAAGAATTGCTATTCTCGTTTTACCAAAAATGTTGGTTAAATGAAGCTCTTCCCCAAAATCTGGAAGCAGTCAATTGTAGTTCCTATCCCTAAACAAGGTAAACCGCGATCAGCAGTAAATAGTTATCGACCAATAGCTTTAACTTCTCATGCCAGTAAAATATTAGAGAAAATTATACAGAAAAGATTGTTCTATCACTGCGAAAAATATAATATTATTCCTACATGTCAAGCTGGGTTTAGAAAAGGTCGTTGCACAATAGATAACCTAGTTAAGCTTACAACTCAAATTAAAAAACAGTTCTCCAAAAGAAAAAGTACACTTGCCACATTCTTTGATGTACGGAAAGCTTATGATAGTGTTTGGCATGCAAGACTGTTATATAAATTGAAAAAAATCGGAATAACAGATTTGACTTATCAGTACGTCAAAATTATACTTTCAGATATGTCAATATGAGTAAGATTGGGGAATGTTTACTCTTCAGCTAAAACAGTTGACATAGGCATTCCACAAGGATCTGTAATAGCACCACTGCTATTTAATATATTAATTCATGATCTACCAAATTGTCTATCGAAGACAACAAATGCTGTGCAATACGCAGATGATATAGCTATTTGGGTCAACACATCTTTAAGAAAACATACTAACAAAAGATCAGTTAATCATGTTCAGAACATATACCAAAGAGAACTTGATAATTTAAATCAATATATGAAAGAAAATGGATTGATGTTATCAAAAGAATAAACTTATCTTATGCTTTTCAATAATGGTGAAAATCCTAAAACTCTACCTCAGTTAGTATTGGATGGAAACATTCTTGCTTATAAGCATTCAGTTAAGTTCTTAGGTGTATATTTTACATCAAAATTAAATTGGACAGTTCATATTGAGTATTTGATTTCAAAAGCGAGAAAAATACTTATATTTTCTGAAAATTAGAAACAAACAATCATGGAGTCAAATTACCAAAACATTACTACATCTTGCAAATTCTTTAGTTCGATCAATACTATCCTATGGGCAAGAGGTTTATTTCAGTGCATCAAACACTCTTTTAAATAAGTTACAAAGCATAGACAGTAAAGCTATCAAACTAGCACTTGGTATTCCTATGCACTCTAACACTCTTAGAACATATAAAGAGAGCAATATAATGTCATTAGCTGAATATAGAAAGTTATGTGCCTCAAAATATATAGTAAGAGGTCTCTCTATTGACAACAATATAAAGGAGGAAATATTCACAGACTCAGAGACAGATTATCCAAAGCGAGCAAAAAATATAGCGTTTCTTCAGCCAATCAAGAATTTCACTGAAGACGTTATAAGTAGAAGTAAGGTAGATATCCACAATATCTCAGCCATGCCTATTATACCACTAATGCCACCATGGGAACAAAGAAATGCAAAATTTGATATAGAATATACCAGTTACAAAAAAGATGAAGAAGTTAATCAATTAGTTTCTGACGTTCGACTTCATTTAGATTCAAAATATTCAAATCATCTAAGAATTTACACTGATGGTTCAGTCTTAGAAACGTCAGACAGTGGAGCAGGTTTTGTTATTCCATCACTTAGAATAGAAAAGTCATACTATTTAGGCAAAGGCATTTCAATATTTACTTCTGAATTATATGCAATAATGCGAGCTTTAGAATTTGTTTATGATCTACCATATTCAATTTATAACATTTTAGTTTGTGTGGATTCAAAATCAGTTTTACAAACTCTAAACCAAAGTAACAGTAAAACTCGTAACGACATTGTCTTTGAAATTAAACAGTTGATTCATTGTATTGTTGCAAAAGGTATTGGTATTGATTTTTGCTGGGTGCCATCTCATTGTGGACTCTTTTGGAATGAAGTTGCTGATAGAGCTGCCAAAAGAGGGGCTTTTAATAACTCTAACTTGGTTTCTAATGAGAAACTGGCATTATCTACACATGAAATGTACTGTTTATTGGAAAAATCTACTTACATCAACTCATCTGACTTTAGATCTAACATTTTTATGCACAGTAGATCGATAGTTAGTTTAGTGTACAAGATACGACTCAATTCATGGAAAACTAAATACTTGGAAACTAACTGTCTTTGTAATGATAAATTATCAATTCATCACTTACTATTAGAATGCCCAGTATTGCTCTCTAAATATTGAATGATCAATATGGACTTTTTTCGTAAGTATAATAATACCAAGGAGATTTTAAATGATGCAGAAATTGACATTACTGTAATTGCAAAAGCAATGCTGTCCTCAACTATTGGAAGACTACTGTAGAGGTTTTCTTTACTTTTTTTAATATGTCGTTCTTATGCATGTTATTTTACCTTCTTTTTTTTCTCCAAAAAATGTTTGTATGTTGTCTAAAATCACGATCTATGTGAAAAGACATTAAATTAAAGATTCATTTGACACAATCATTAACTTGGATGTTCTATGAATGGAATTAAGCTAGCTTGTCAGGAAAGCTTCTAAAGATATGTGACATATATCTTGTTACGAAAAAACAAAACATTAAAGCAAATACAAGCACCACTCAATTTCCCATGTTCTGTGTCAGATTCAAGATGGCGTAGAATGGTCACAAACGTTATTCATAGTTATTTTCGGGGAGTCTGAATTTTCCCTTCAATCCTCCATTAGACTTATGTTAGTGTCGACAAAGACTGGCCAGGATGTTGGACTGTCTTCCGTGTCGGTTCCTCTCTTTTATTCACTAGCGAAGACGGAAGGTGGCTGCCCTCGTGGCGGGGTAATAAAAAACGGTCACACACGTAAATGTTCTCATCCCTAGCTGATGCATGTGTACCATAGTGTTCAAGTGCTTCAGCTGTTGGGATGATCCATGGAGTGTTTTAGCCAGAGTATGTAAACAAATAAACAACACTTCACTAGCGGCGAAGCGATGCTAGTTGGTCAATGTTTTCATTGCAGTCTGTCTGTTTGCTCCTATCCGACTATGTCGCTGACTATGTTAAGGTCTGTGTACACGTTAACATTATTCACGATATATTTCTTATTTCCCCATGGCAACGCAGTGATAGCCCACTCTTAATATGACTTACAGCTCACTGTGTTGCCATGGGGAAATAGAAAAATCTTGTGAATAGTGTTAACGGGTACGCAGACCTTTAGCACGATACATTGCGCTTGCACACAGGAACCTGGGAGGTTCACATTTTGCATGCAGAGAGGTAGTTAGGATATCTAGATCATGAAGGTTGTTGGTCAAAGGTCAAGGTCACTGGAGCCGCGAGGCTGGTTGACTTAGAGTTTTCACGTTGTAGTTGGGGTATCTGTCTGTCTGGAGGTGCTTCTTTAAATTAGCGTTGTTTTTTGCGATTGTAATATAGACAACATTCTGGAATAAAATAAATGAAGACGTTAAAAAGACACAGATCAATGAAATAAATGTAATTTGACCTCAGCATGCAGCTGAACGTCAATCCAATGAATAGAAGGGGCGCATGCGTACTCATCACTTTTTGGACACGCGCTTGTTGCACTTGCAGGAACCTAGACATCTCCTACAAAAATCTTCAAAACATTATGTGGTTTCAGTTGCATCATGTGCAATCGATTTCATAGATTAAAAAAACGACATTTGTTGTGAATAAATCGCTTTAAAGTGTGATGGTGGTTATGTGACTCAGTATGTTCGGATAGTGTGTGATGACAAATAAAAGGGGACGAACAACCGGTGCTTAATAATGGTGGAGTCTCCAGAAAGTCTGACACTAGGTAGTACGGATGCGGATACCAATACTTTACTGAAGTCAGTGAGTGATGTGTTACACAAATCAGTAGACAAAGTGAACACCTTAGAGTCAAAAGTGGAAAAAACTGAAGTGGCTGCTTTGTTTGGTGATCACCAACACGATATTCCGCCCATCAGTGGTGCTGACAATATGCCTAGTAGTGTGGTCGGCTGTTCCCCTCCCCCGGACAGGGCGCAAGCAGAGATGAAGAAAGCGAAGCTGCATTTTGTGTCGAGGTGCATGAGAATGATAGTGATAAGAATGACATTTTCTCAGTTTTGGAGAACGAACTGGAAAATTCTGAACAGCTCAGACATGCTGTTGACCCAAAACTGGCCCACATTGTACAGAATAGATTTCGGACCCCAATGTCTGAACAAAGTTTGGATACAAAACTCCAAAAGTACCTTATCCCCGAGAACTGCACGGAGATCAAAGCCCCGACCATCAACGAAGAAATCACACAAAAATGTAACCTCGACAGTGCCTCTCGAAACGCCTACAAGCGGCTACACCACGTGCAAAGCATACTGGCCAAGGCATCTGCAGCGCTCATTAGCAGCAGCCAATCACTGCACACATTCGCCACTGACGTGGCCAGTGGCTCGCGCGCACACGGCGCCAGCGACACGCTCTTGACTCAGGAGGTAAACAAAGCTCTCTCTGTGAATGGAGATATCCTGGCATCCCTGGGAACGGCACAGCACGAACTTTCGCGGCGTAGGCGATATCAACTACAACCGTCTTTGCCAAAAGACTTCGCCTCCATCTGTGGCAATGAAAGAATAGCCAAGGAGTCATACAAAGCAAAAACACAGTCCCAACCCCAACACTCAGGATCATACAGAGCACACCCCTACAAACGGAACGCCACCAGCAGCAAGCCTTTTTTAGGCCACAGTTTTCCCCACAACCACCGGGGGAACTTCAGCCACAGGGGGCGGGGCACCAGGACACACAGGGGATTCCCCAGGAACAGGGGAAGACAATAACAACACACCATGTATTGGAAGAGCAGCCAGATGGAAACCAGGTGAGACAATATATAGAGAAGACGATATTGGAGTTAGAGGAAAAAGCATTGCATTTCAAGGCAGGACAAATTAGTCAGCACATACATGAATGCGAAAACATAACTATTTATCAAGATGTTTTAAAAATGGTTGAAGGTGTGGACATAGATCTCACTGATGTCCCAACACAACCAAAAATCCATGCAACAACCTTTTCTGCTGAACAGATACAAAATATTGATTCAGAGGTAAAAGATTTATTGAGAAAGCAGGTTATCGTAGAAAGTGAACATGAAGATGGGGAAATCAATTCCTCTATATTCGTAAGACCCCCAAAAGACAATAGGTGGATAATGATTTTAAACTTGAAAAAACTAAACGAGAGTGTCGAGTATCACCATTTTAAAATGGAAACATTAAAACATGCCCTGACGCTAGTTACAAGAGATTGTTTCTTCTGCTCCATAGACTTAAAATATGCTTATTTATCTGCACATATCAACAGAACGTCACAGAAGTACTTGAAGTTTGTTTGGAAAGAAACTCTCTATCAGTTTACAGCGTTTCCCAATGGTCTAGCATCTTGCCCAAGGCTCTTCACCAAACTGTTGAAGCCAGTTATGGCACAAATGCATTTGTTAGGGTTTATTTCCACCATTTTCATTGATGACAGCTTGTTGTTTGGGGACACAGAAAACGAATGTATTGACAATATGAAGCAGACTCTCTCGCTTTTAGACAAATTGGGCTTTGTAGTCCACCCACATAAATCAGTCTTGACCCCCACCCGCAAAATAACGTATTTAGGAGTGGAAATTGATTCCACGAAAATGGCAGTTAATCTAACGCTAGACAGGAAGGAACAACTGTATAGTACAGCCTGTAAACTGTTAACGCATAAACCCATCACAATTCGTGAAATGGCTCAGTTTATTGGATTAGTGATAGCCAGCTTTCCTGGTGTGAAGTTTGGGCCTCTATGGTACAGATGCATGGAGAAAGACAAAGTTGATGCATTGCAGACACATAAGGGCAATTATGATGCCACTCTGACTTTATCAGATAAAGCAAAGACAGACGTGCTATGGTGGAAAGAAAACATAATGACCTCTGATAATGATATTGAATCAGACCCCGGAAAGCCAAACTTGATTCTTTATACAGACGCTTCTCTTACGGGCTGGGGCTGCTCAAGCACCTTAGGAAAGACAGGGGGTCAGTGGAACCCCAATGAAGCACAGGACAGTATTAATGTATTAGAATTAAAGGCTGGACTGTTAGCCCTAAAATCCTTTGTTGCAAACAAAACAAGTGTGCATGTTAGGCTTATGATGGACAATACAACTGCTGTTGCTTGTGTGTCAAAGATGGGAACCAGTCATTCAGAAATATGCAATGAAATAACACATCAGATCTGGGAGTTTTGCGTTCGACGCAATATAAGGCTCTATGTTATAAAGTATGACGTGAAAACCATCTCTACCATTTTGAAGTGAATTGGACTTATCTTTAGGTTAAGGAATCGTTTTACTTATTCATTCAATCAATATCTTTATCACTTTCAAAACTCTGCAGTATAGTCAAATCATGTACATAGATTATAATATATGTTATTAATGTGTTTGTTTGCACTGGCATTTGGGAACAGGGAGTTGTTTATTTGTTTCTTATTTTTTTATGTTTCTTTTTTTAATGAAATTAATATTAGGTGTCTACTGGAAAAGCTTGATGGAAACAACTTAAAGTACCTGCATATTCATACCTGTATGGGTTGTCTCCATGTACTTTTATTGTGTGGCTGAGTGTGCACGCGTGTGTACACACACTCTAGTTTTGGGCATATCCATTGTGAGGTAACGCGTTGAAACGCACGTGACTAGACCACAAACGAGAGAACAATAGTCTTGTAGAGCCCATATTGTTTTTGACTTTCAGAATATAAAGAAGCCCCTGAGGTAAGGTTCAGACTTTTGTCCACTTCCGAAAGATGTTGTCCCAAAGCTCCTCCTCTACTAAGCTATTTGCACATTATCTGTCTGTGCATGCGTGGCGGAACCTTTACAGGGATGTTGCAGAGACGCACGATTTGCCTTCAGGAAAACAAATCTTGACTAATAAAATTATTTTTATTTGCTGCCCTTGCCTAACGTATAGGTATTAATTGGAGAGAGAGAGAGAGAGAGAGAGAGAGAGAGAGAGAGAGAGAGAGAGAGAGAGAGAGAGAGAGAGAGAGAGTTGTGATCCCGTGAATATTAAATGTAAAATCTCCAGCATAACCATGTGAGATATGAACACATAAACAAACAGGAAGACATTCATTAAAGTGGTATATTGTGAATTGGCAATTTTTAAAACAAAGATATTTCACACACAAGGATCATGAAATGTTGACTGCTGTACCTTTCGAATCAATATTTTGAAAAAGAATGGTGACGAAAAAGGTACCTTTGAACTGGGAAATTCGTCGTTTTGTGCCTTGGGCACTTAGCCATGAAGTAAAGTGAAGCGTCGAATTTCCCAGCTCAAAGGTACCTGTTTCTTTACCATGTTTGTTTCTCTGAAATCGTTCACACACAGTTACACAGGTTATTTCTTTTGAATGAAAGCAAATAAATAAGCGTAGCCGAATCTCTCGTTGGCAAAATTAGGGCCTATTTATTTTCATTTTGTGCTATAAGAAAAGACGAGTGAAAGAAAGTCAGAGAGACAGAAAGACAGGAACAAATAGAGACAGAGTGAGGCAGACACAAAGACTGATAGAGAGAGACAGAGACACAGACAAAAAGAAAGGACAGAGGCAGGCAGACAAGACACTTTTACTGAGTAAAAAAACAAAAACAGTAATAATAATACATGGTATTTAGACAGCGCATTTCTTCAGAATTAAACTCTAGGCACTCACATTGGTTGATTCACACGCAATGGGGCTAACATACACCATCATTCTACGCATTCATTCGACCATCAACTAATTTACGTGAAAGTTTCAGAGAGAAAGATCTTTGAAACAGTTGAGTTTTGAGTTAATTGGGGTTTGAAAGCGGGAAGTGCTGATTGATGTCGGAGGTGAACAGGCAAGGAATTCCAGACAGTAGGGGCTCACAAACCAAAACTGCGTTGTTCAAAAGACTTTAAATTCACATTAGGAACGTTCAAAAAACAGAAATCGAGAGCTACAGAAATGGAGGCGAGATGTGAGTAAAGTGCTGTAGCAAAGCGGTTGCATGAGCTGGTTGAGAGGAATGACCGATTGGCCACAATATGTCTCAGTTCAAGAAAACATGAACGGCAAACATTACTGATATGATCATGCATTGAAAGGGTTTGGTCGATTGTAAACCCAAGGTATTTCACTGATGATTTGAAGGGAACATTGCTACCTCCAACGTCTGCGGACTCACTGTCGATTAGTTCTAGACGACCGGGGAACCAACAGGCAGGACCTCTGTCTTATCTGTGTTAAGCTTGAACTTGTTGTTGTTCATCTATCCTAGCACATCATTGGCACACCTCTCAATGCTAGTCTGAATGGGAGAAACATCCCCAGGGGCACCACTCTGTGACACCTCAGTATCATCGGCATATGTGTGGAAATCGCATGAATGTGTAACAATCATATCAGACAATGGCTGTGAGTAGAGAGTAAAGAGACCAGGGCCCAACACTGAGCCCTGTGGGACTCCATATCTGAAAGATGAGTAAGTACATAGAACTCCATTCATAATGACAGAGAATGTACGGTCATTTATGTAAGACATGAGCAAATCAAGCATGACACCTCCTATTCCAAACGTTACCTCTAAACGCTTAAAAAAAGACAGAAATAGACAGTTTCGATGTCCGTGATGCAGTCGTCATTCAGCAATGTGGTGCTTGGGTTGAGCTGTTTTTAAAAAAATGTATCATTGAGATCAAAGTTAATGCTTTCTAACTTGTGCCAGAGTTTATTGCTACGGATGTAACTGATGGTAATTCACACTTATATTCTGACTGTCTCTTTAGGAGATATTAAAGTATGCTTGAACTTTAACTTACGATTATGTTTCCAGTGACATGTATTTGTTCTCGTTTCAGTCAGACCCAGTCATGACACGTGTTTTCTGTTTCTTATCAGCACGCCTTCCACACAAAGACCAGAAGGTCTGTCTGTATCGAGAGCCCATCACATAGTACACCACTATATTAAAACTGGAGTTCACGAAAATGAATAACTCGCCAATAGACACACATAACAAGAACAAATTATGATGGCGTCTTCCTGGATTAAATTCTCGGAAAACAAAGGCCAGAAATCGGGTCAAGCTAACAGGTATAATGCAAATCACAAACAAGACAGAGGTACAAATCAACATTTTGGTGAGGGCTACTTCCTTGGAGGAGATAGAAACGGATGCTTCATTACGCCATGCCACGATCTGAGAAAGCTTCACCGCAGTAATTAATGTTGTCACCACCACAACTACAATCACCAACGTTGATAATCCAACACCGATGAATGCCCCGTAAAGGAAGTCAAGAATGTCTCTGTGCTCTTTGTAAAAATCGGTAAACGTGTATGTTGTCCTGCTTGTTCCAGACTCTGGATCATAAAAGCTTGTGGCGCGATATCTGAATCCCAAAACAAGAAAGAACAGCCCTATTACAAAAATGTAATCAGCAGCTATAATAGCAGCCATGGTGTTAGAGGACAGTTTCGTTTGGTATTTGAGAGGACTCAGCACACAGTAGCACCTCTCACATGCAACGATTGCCGAGAGGATGGAGGACACATAAACAAACCCATACAAAACTCTGAAATAGTTGGCATTTAGGAACATCTTAAACGGGCCTTCTTTTCCCCCTGTAGTGTACTGTAGATATAGGGCTTCGCTGTTCCCAAGAATGAGTGTCATCACATTGATTTCATCAGCCAAAGCCAAGGCGAAAAGACACATGTTGACACGATCCTTTAACCCCTGTTTGCAGAACACCGCCATGTTGATGACGTTACCTGGTCCGCCAATCATAAACAAGAACACAATTAATGTGTTTTTGATTTGGCTCCCCCAAAACTCCACATTTGCACTGACAATGTTATCAGGATTGTCCCAAGGCACAAACTTGTGGGCAGTCAGTGACTGAATTGTGGTGTTTATCTGGAAGCTTTTTTCAAAAGTTGCCATGGTATAATTTACATGCGACGTCATCAGGACGCAGCTGGCTTTATGGATATCTACAAATGCAAAGCAGACTCTTTCATTTGTGCGTTTTGTTTTGGCATTTTCGTCCCCAAAACAACCAAATCCATAACACACAAACAAACAACAAATCCATGTTCAGTCACATGAGTGTATGCTGGTCTACAAAGAAACGCAACCAATGAAAGGATTGATGTTTGACTGGGGATGTAAAATCAAATTCCTCTTTCTTGATCTTGAAACTAATCAAGCATTATTGATTGATTGACTTTATTGCACATGGAGTTCAATAGTTTGATGTTTAGTACATTTGTGATATGCTGCATACGTTAAAATAAGTATTTAGGAAATCTAAATGTATGCGTTTAGGAATGATGAAAAGTTACGATAATTTGTATTCTAAGGTTAAAAAAGTACAAGTTTACTAAGAGTTTGTACCTACGTTAGTTTCTTAATGTTGTGTTTAAGAAGGGCAGAGATTATTTAAATAAATGTAAAGAAAACGGATAAAAAAGATGACTACAACTATTTCCAAATGAAACGACACTATTTCGAAAACAAATACGGCATTGTTTTGATATCAATTAATTATAAACATTCGGCCTTGGCATAAGGCTTTGTCTGACCAGTTGACACAAGCTAGAACACCAAGGCTATATCAAAATGTTGTTATGCTATGCATAGCTATGCGGGGATTGTCATTAGTCGTGACAAGCTCCTAACATAACATCATCAGTCTCCAAAATCCCCCGAAGACGGAGTGTGGCGGGGTAATCAAAAACGGTCACACACGTAAATGTTATCATCCGTAGCTGATGCACTTGTACAATAGTGTTCAAGTGCTTCGGCTGTTGGGATGATTCCTGGAGTCTTTTATCCAGGGTAAACCAACAAACAACAAACAACAATTAGAAACATTCAGTTCCTCTACATTAGAAACAGATTGGAAAAAAATAAAGGTAAAACAACAATGACAACAAAACCCCTCTGATTCATCAAATAACAAATGTGTGCGGATGCCTCTGTCAATAAATGACATTTTCTATAAAATTAAAGCATCAGTCGATACATTCTACTACATGAGCATAGCTTACACTTAAAGACGTTGAAAAGAAAACAGGTATTTTTCCATAAAGTTTGTTTATCACGACAGTACACCACCAAGCCCATGTATTCTGCTATTTTGGTATCACGATCACATGCGGTTGGTTGGCCGACCAAACACTCTTACCTCGGAAATCCTTTTGGCTGTAACCTAACAGATCAGATTTGAGGCTATAAGTATGGGGAGATGGAGAAGCTTTATCGTAGTATGTAGTGAATTCAGTTGCAAGGGAAGAAATGGCGTTGTACACTATCGATTAATAAAGTTAATTATGACTTGATGAGACCGTGTGTTCTTTCTTTTTGCAGACTCTTTATGGCATCAATTAAATTTAAAAAAAATAAAACAAAAACCAAGCAAACTAAATACCAAATATAATTAAAAATTAAACCACATCAAACTGTATGATTTTGTGGATTTTGTTTCGTCTAAAAGCAGAAGAAAGAAGAGACAACATTCCTCATTCAAATGCTTTTTTCCACAACTAAAAGCTTCCAAGGACATATAAGCTAAGGACAGGTAGATGAGTCTCAATCCTTGACCTATTAACAACAATGTATCAAATCGCGTTCACACTTTTGCATTTCGAGCCATTCTGCAAGATATTTTCCTAAACCTGTGACATTGCTCCAACAAATACTGTACTCTGCTTCAGTTGGCAATTATTTCCACTTTCATACATCAAGCATGATTATTTCAGACGACACACAGTTGCCGGATCATTGGATGGAAGTCTTTAGTAATTTGCAACAATCATAATGAAATAAATCAAAACTACAGTTATTTATTTTTGTCTGTGCAGTTTGTTTAGCACACACTTTATGCATTCCTTTCTATTGAAAGGAGAGGACCCGCCTTATTGTGTAGCATGCGATTCTCCACTTTCCATTTGTCATGTCCTTTTGGACTGCTGGGATTTATATGACATTAGGAGGAAACACTACACTGCGGAGTCAACGAAAATGTTGTTTCGTGATGTTCCACCTGACACGATGTTTAATTATTTGATACTGATTTTAACTTGTAACAGTTTTCATTTAGAAGTGGATAGGTTTTCCTTTGTAAGCTTGATGTAATCTTAAAATACATTTTGCAACTTTTAGCTACGTATTTGAACTAATACACTTTAACTGTTTTTACGTCATGTTTTTATCCTTTTTGGCTCACGTCGTTTTTAAAAAAAACAAAGTGAGTCTATTGTATCGTACATGTTCGGTTGTGTGTCTGTGTGTATGTGTGTGTGTGTGTGTGTGTGTGTGTGTGTGTGTGTGTGTGCGCGCGCGCGCGCGTGTGTGTGTGTGTGTGTGTGTGTGTGTGTGTGTGTTGTGTCCGTGGCCCCGACCTTTAACCTTGACTCAAACCTTAACGTTGTCATTTTCTCTAAACATATAAGGCGTTAGAGGGTTAAAGTTAGCAGGATACTTGATTTTGACGTGAGCCTTCAAGTCATGACGATCAAAGCAGTCAGATACATTGATAAAGAACAAAATAAAGATAATCATTTGTTGCAGAGATTACTGTTGTGCAACCTTTAACCTTGACTCAGTCACACTCTTCAAACTAAAGAAGACTCTCACTCTCCACTGAAACTTTAACGTTGTCGTTTTCTCAAAAAAACATAAGATGTTAGAGGGTTAAAGTTAGCAGGATACTTGATTTTGACGTGAGCCTTCAAGTCATGACGATCAAAGCAGTCAGATACATCGATAAGGAACAAAAGAAAGAAAATCATTTGTTGCAGAGATTACTGTTGTGTTGTATTCTACCGAGTAGATACTGGAAAGAAGACTCTCCATTAGATATACAAAAATGCTCTTTAAAAAGAAACACAAGACTTCAGGTGTGTACAAATAGGTACATTTTAACGTCGTTAACTTATATTTTCTGTAACAAATGGATGTACCGAGTGTGTGCGTTGACGGCCCGGTTGTTTCGTTTTATTTGCGCCTTAGTTTGACAACGGTTGTTCGTGTTCATTCGCACATCATCTCTGCGCATGCAATACTTAGCCTATCGCACTTCCGGCAACAAGGCCTAGGCCTAGAGAATAAGAGATCACGCCTTACCTCATAATCAAGACGACGTACCTAACATTTAGCCCACATTCATTTCAGTCTTGAAAAAAAATATACGGAAAATCCAGTGTTCGTCGATTTCACTGCCTTCGACGTACGAATCCTTTGTTAGGCCTAGACGATTGATCACCATGTGCAAAGACTGTACAGGGGAAGATAAACATGGATGAGCTTGCTGGCTGTGACCTTGACCTTTGCTTTGTGGCAGAGGGGGGAGGGAAATTAACGAAACGAAAATAAAATATTAGGACTAATATAAAATATCTTACAGAAATGTAGATGATGTGGAACAAGTTTTCATCGCATGAACAATCAGTTTAAAACAGTAACAGATCAGGAGTATGGCCTTACGAATTACGCAACTTCAATTATTAATTTTCTAAGAGTAAGAGGCTTAGACCTACAGGCAAAGACTGTAGGCCTACTACAGGTGTCCGTAGACCCCCCTTACACCGGCGGGTGGGGTGGGGGGTGGGGGGGGGGGTGGGGGGGTGGGGGGGGGGGGGGGGGGGTTGGTCACTATGTTTTTTTCTGAAAGCTTGGTCAGTATGCTTTTCAATTTTACTTGTTTGCCAAAAATAAAAATAGGGCTCCACTATGTTACATGCGCATAATATAAACATACATATAATTAAATTTGAAAGAAAGGCCTCATCCTGACCAGCGAGAGCTCCTACAGGGATGCTGTGGAGGCGCTGGTTGGCTGGTGCGATGACAACCATCTCCTACTGAACGTGGCCAAGACCAAGGAGATGGTTGTCGACTTCAGGAGGAACCCGCCTACGCCAGCTCCACTGGTCATCAATGGGGAGGAGGTGGAGATGGTGGACCAGTACAAGTACCTGGGATCCATCATCGACAGCAGGCTTGACTGGTCCGCCAACTCCCAGGCCCTGCTCAAGAGGGGAAACCAGCGCCTCTTCTTCCTGAGGAAGCTCAACAAGTTTGGGGTGGGCCCGAGGCTGCTGGAGCTCTTCTATCAAGCTACAGTGGAGTCGGTGCTTACCTTCAACTTCCTCAGCTCCTTCGGCAGCCTCAAAGAACTCGACAGGGCCAGGCTGTCGAAGATCGTCAAGACAGCTGGCAGGCTGATCGGCAGGCCTGTGGATGGCCTGCAGGAGCTGTTCGAGCGGAGAGCACTCAGGCGGTTGAGGGCCATCCCGTGTGACCCCAGTCACCCTCTGTGTGAAGTGTTGCAGGCCCAGGTGTCTTCAAGATCAGGAAGGCTGATCAGTTTTAGTGCTAGGACCGATAGGCTGAGGCGGTCTTATCTGCCCACAGCGGTGCGCCTGTTGAATAGTGGCCTGTGAACTGGTTGGTCTGGTGGCCCTGCCTGCAGCATTCCCCTTCCTGTGAAGGAACAATGGCGGCAAATGTGTGTGTGTGTGTGTGTGTGTGTGTGTGTGTGTGTGTGTGTGTGTGTGTGTGTGTGTGTGTGTGTGTGCTTATGGGGGAAGAGGGCATGGACGTAGGTGCTATGTTAATATCATTTCTTGTTCCATTTGCTTTTACATTAATTATTTTATGTGTGATACCATGCCATGTATTTTATGGTCCTGATGTTTAGAGGAGTGTGTTAGTGTGTGCATGGAGAGGATGGGAGAGCAGGGGAGGAGGGGTGGGAGGGGGGGAGGGGGACGGTTCAGTCTGTGCTATAATTTACATTTGATCTTACATTACAAGTATTTGTTTTGTACACCTTGTTTACCTTTGGATTGTTCTCCATGTACTTTTAGCTTGATGGCTTATATGTGTGTGAGTGTGAGTGTGTGTGTGTGTGTGGGGGTGGGGGGTGTCAGTCCGTGAAATAGTTTACATTTGATTTATTTTACACACAGAAATTGATTTGTGCAATTAATTATTCCTATGCTTGCTTACTTTTAACTAAATTGATGCTTTATCATGTGTGTGTGGGTGAGGTGGAGGTGTGTGTGGGTGGGGGGGGAGGGGGGGGGGGCGTAGGGGGACGGTTTAGTCAGTGAAATAATTTGATTCTACATACAGTACTTGTTTTGTACATCCATTTTTACCTTGGGTTGTTCTTTAAAAAACCACATTTGTTATGCTTGTTTAATTTCAGTCCTATAATTTTTATGCAAATTGTGATATTGTTTTCCCTTTTAACAATGTCATTTATTTGCTCTGTTTACCTTTATCCAAGTTGGTGTGTGTGTGTGTGTGTGTGTGTGTGTGTGTGTGTGTGTGTGTGTGTGTGTGTGTGTGTGTGTGTGTGTGTGTGTGTGTGGTGTGTGTGCTGTCTGTCTGTCTGCCTGCGTGCCTGCCTGTCTGTCTGTTCAGAGATTTCTGTTTGTGCCATCCTTTTCATTTGGTTTTCAATACATTGGATTATTTTCTTTATTTATATGCCTTTTTCACATTTTATGAACACATTTATTTCTGTATCTTGTGTGTGTGTGTGTGCGTGCGCGCGCATATGTGTGTGTTGTGTGTGTGTGTGTGTGTGTGTGTGTGTGTGTGTGTGTGTGTGTGTGTGTGTGTGTGTGTGTGTGTGTGTGTGTGTGTGTGTGCGTGTGCGTGTGTGCGCGCGCGCGTGTGTGTGTGAGTGCTTGTGTGTGTACTGAATAGTATTACTTTATTATATTTTACCGTTTGATGTGATGTTATCATTATGATGTTCTTCACTATTAATGTTTACTTATTAGGAGGGGAGGGGGGGTGGCGGGGTGCTGTGTGTGTGTGTGTGTGACAAACTTAATTGGTTTATGTGAATAACATGTGCTTTTATGCATGTATTTTATGTCTTAGTTTATTATATAATGTTCCGCCATTTTTACATTTAAGTGCACGCTCAAAAAAGATTTTCTTCATTGAAGACAATAAATACATTTGATTGATTTGATTTGATTGATTGGTTGATTGATTGATTGATTTGATTGATTGATTGAGAAAGGGGTAGGGGTAATTTAATGCACATAAATAATTTAATTTACACAGTAAAATAAAAATTAATTCTGTTTTCAGATGCACAAGTGTCTACATAACAGTATTCTCTCTATACAGGCATGGGAATTGTCATGGGAATTCCCATGCCTGCCATAGTAATAAAAATCAGACGTGAGCCTTGAAGGCTTTGCCTCTTGTTTAATATACTACCGTCATTGTTACGCTTAGTGTGATGTTTTCATTCACCTCGTGAAAGGCTTTTTAAAGACGAAAATTTGAATTT
Organism: Phymorhynchus buccinoides; assembly: GCA_017654935.2. NCBI lineage: Eukaryota > Metazoa > Mollusca > Gastropoda > Neogastropoda > Raphitomidae > Phymorhynchus > Phymorhynchus buccinoides. The sequence goes on from CM065704.1 coordinate 11,511,925, forward strand.
ATTCACCGTGTTTATTGTTTATTTCATCTTCATGTGCTTGTGTGAGTGTAGCGTTTTGATGCATTTTAGTTCAAGTGCTTTTAATATACGTGGTCAGATTTAACGTGGTGAAAGCCCTGACATGGCCTTAGTTGTCAACTGGGCTATATTATTAATCTTAATCTTAACACACGTTATGCAATTTGGTTCAGTGCGATTGTGTACTTTCTTTTGTCTGATCATTAAATAAAAGTTTTAAAATTATCTAAGCCGTTCCCTCCTGTTTTGTATGCTAATTGACAACGTCTTTTGTTCAGTATATCCATGTTATTAGGGTCTTAACGTCGTGAACATAATGGGAACTGCTGCAATATGGTAGAGATGCTATCCATTACACGGAAGTGTAACTACATGAGGGAACAATGATATTAACCCCTTGAAGACATTGCTGCCCCAGGCAAACATCATTACTGGGCTGGGGTTGCCTAGAAAAAAATATGACAAATAAGAAACGCAACAAAACTTAACACTGTCAATGATTCATTTTTGACAACATTACTGGTTGATCCAAGTTTATTTTTCGCTTTAAAATCAGGGTTACATGCATTATAATCGGAATGATTCGTCTCCTTATCAGTAACGAAAACTGGCTCGCGTAGGGCCCAATTTTGTTTTTACATTTTTAACATTAACAAATGTAATTGAAGTTCCAAACATAAGTGAAACAAAGGCTGGAGGAGTAATGAAGAAAGGTAACTCGAAAAGCAAGGTTTGGGATGAGAAAACATGGATTCAGACAAGTTTCAGACTCAGAAATCGCTATTCCGAGAATACTCAGAATTAGGCCCTCACTGATGTTCTCCCCTTCCGAGTATTCTCGGAATTCGTCCAGAATGAGATAAAAGGAGAGAACAGAATATCCGGAGGAAATATAGGCCGGGTAGACTACACCATAACCCCGTTTTGATGACATCACCTACAGCTGTCAACTGGCAAGCATGTACAATTAACCCAGGAAGTGTAACTACATCATATATTTGACAGGGGAACCACTATTTTGATTAAAATTCGTTCGCCTTAGCTTAATTAAAGCTGTGACAGACCAATTGACATAGCTAGAATACCAAGGCTACATCACAATGTTGTTATCCTATGCAGGAAATGTCGTTAGCCATGATAAGCTCCTAGCATAACATCATCAGTCTCCAAAATCCCCCGAGGATGGAGTGTGGTTGCCCGCATGGTGGGGTAATCAAAAACGGTCACACACGTAATGTTCTCATCCGTAGCTGATGCACTTGTACCATATTGTTCAAGTGCTCCCGCTTTTGGGATGATCTCTGGAGTCGTTCTAGCCAGGGTAAGCCGCCGACAACAACAACAACAACAACATTACACTTTGTAACAACGGAGGGCCTGTGCATGTTGACAAGTTTCACCTAATGCTGTCAGGCATCAATGCAGTGTCTCCTCTGCTGAGCTTTCTCGTTACAGTAATAAAACTGGAAAACGAGCTCAGCTCGAAAGCTCGACGTTTTCTCTCCACCAAAGAATCAACTCTTTCCCCTATCAAGGTCAAGGGCCAGCATCACTGCATACGATGCGATGCAATTCCGATCCGACTGTGAAGATCACAGATGTCTGTGAGTCATGATTCACGCGACATACTTCCGTCTAAAAATAATTCTACTATTTTCGCTCACTGTACTCATGTAGACCCTATTACACGAATCAAAAAAAAAAATCTCTGATACAAACATACTAATATTTCATCAGATGCTCCACCCGTGTACGGGGGGGAGGGTGGGGGGGACTACAAATATAATAGTGAAACATAACTAGTAGGATTCCATCAGCTGCACACAATGTTGAGCAGTTTAGTTGAATCACTGAATCTGGAAATCTTAGATAAAAACTACAACCAACCATTTCTTTTTAAAAAATATTTTGGCTGTATGTTCTTCATTGTATTTTTTAATATATTTCTTCCGTCAGATTTATTTCCAATAGTAGAATATGTTCTTAAATAATACATGTTTTATTGTTAACACGAATAAAAATGCTCAAGATGTGAAAATCAGACACGGGTTCCTGACTATAACTAATTTTCTTACATACTATAGGCCAAACATTATTCTTCACTGACTGCTTAGGAAAAGGATCTCGTGTGAAGTTGGCTTGAAAACAAAGTCCTGAAACTAAAAGTTCTACCCGGAACAGCTGTGTTGACAATAACTACAAACTTATCGAATTTAAGTTCATTTTGTTTGTTTGTCTATCTTTTCGTCTGCCGTTTTTGTTTGTTTATTGGCTCTTGAGGTATTGTTTTTGTCTGTCTGTCTGCCTTTTTTTGTGCGTGAACACTATGACGATGAACACAATTATTCCTGCTTTGGATGAAAAAGGCGGAGTGCCAGCTCTTGAAACAATGCAGAAAGACAAAACAATGAAGAGGTCAGATCTCCATCAGGTCAGATCTACCTCTTCATTGTTTTTCCTCTGCAAAATTAGTCTTATTGAATTCTGCAGGACGGTTATTGCCAAACTCTGAAGTTAGGAGTTCTGAGTCGTGTTTCTCTAGACGACGGTCGCTGCAAATGAAGGGTGTTTCTTAGACCGTTTTTGCCGATTTGAGCGAGCGCAAGGTAACGTTAGCCCTTGTGAAACGGAACCTGTTCATGGTCAAACACGTAATGTAGATGGGGGCATACAAAATTAAATGATATATTATGTTAGTTAGATCCTGTGGAGGGATAGGGTACCAATAATCAGACTATTCGACCCAGTCTATTTTTCTTTTCTTTCGAAATAGTGAGTAGAAATCACAA
>CM065704.1:11519731-11534731 GCA_017654935.2 Phymorhynchus buccinoides
TTTAAATGTTTATATTGATGTAACAAAAAATATATGATTAGTTCAAGAATGATGTGGCATGTGAGAAGAAGAGGAGGAGTTAGAGAGTTAGAGAGAGAGAGAGTTGTGAGAGAGAGAGAGAGAGAGAGAGAGAGAGAGAGAGAGAGAGAGAGAGAGAGAGAGAGAGAGAGAGAGAGAGAGAGAGAGAGACAGAGAGAGAGAGAGAGAGAAAGAGATAGAGAGTATGTTTGTGTGCATTTGTGAGCATTGGGCCACTCCTGTTGTTTGTTTACATTGTCACTACTTTTTGCCTGTCGCTTTTTTAAGCTAAGCCTATCTATGCTGATTTTGCGTGTAGTTGTCTGATATTTATTCTTAGTCTTCAGGAGATGAATTGTGTGGTGTCTATCATGCTCGTCTTGTTTCCCTGAATAAATATATTGAGATGTGTGTGTGTATGTGTGTGTGTGTGTGTGTGTGTGTGTGTGTGTGTGTGTGTGTGTGTGTGTGTGTGTGTGTGTGTGTGTGTGTGTGTGTGTGTGTGTGTGTGTGTGTGTGTGTGTGTGTGTGTGGTGCGTGCGTGCGTGTGTGGTGTGTGTGTGCGTGTGTGTGTGTGTATGTGTTTGTGTGTGTTTGTGTGTGTTTGTGTGCATGCACACGTCCATGTGTGTGTGTGTGTGTGTGTGTGTGTGTGTGTGTGTGTGTGTGTGTGTGTGTGTGTGTGTGTGTGTGTGTGTGTATGCGTGCACACGTCCGTGTGTGTGTGTGTCACATAAATGACATGTGCAACAGCAGCATATATAAGAACTGTTAAGTATCCTGACGTCGATCTTAGGAACAGCGAGGTGACCTAGCGCCTGTCTTGACACAATCATTAATTCGGATGCTCTATGAATGGAACTAAGCTAGATTGTCAGGAAAGCTTCTAAAGATATGTGACTGCTACATCTTGCTAGAAGAAAAAGAAACCATTAAAAAAATACAAGCACCACTTAATTTCCCCTGCTCTGTGTCAAATTCAAGATGGCGTAGAATGGCCACAAACGTTATTCATAGTAATTTTTGGGGAGTCTGAATTTTCCTTTCAGTCCTCCGTTAGACTTAAGTTAGTGTCGGCAAAGACTGTCCAAGATGTTGAACTGTCTTTGGCGTCGGTTCCTCTCTTTTATTCACTAGCGAAGACGGAGTGTTGCTGCCCTCGTGGAGGGGTAATCAAAAATGTAATCAAACACACATAAATGTTCTCATCCCTAGCTGATGCATTTGCACCATAGTGTTCAAGTGCTTCGGCTGTTGGGATGATCCCTGCAGTCTTTTTGCAAGAGTATGTAAACAAACAAACAAATAACAAACAAACAAACAACACTTCACTAGCGGCGAAGCGATGCTGGCTGGTTAATGTTTTCATTGCAGTCTGTCTGTTTGCTCCTATCTGACTATGTCGCTGACTATGTTAAGGTCTGTGTACACGTTAACATTATTCACGAGATATTTCAATTTATCCATGGCAATACAGTGATAGCCCACTCTTAATATGACTTACAGCTCACTGTGTTGCCATGGGGAAACTAAATATATTGTGAATAGTGTTAACGGGTACGCAGAACTTTAGCACGATGCTTTGCGTTTGAACGGAGGCACCTGGGAGGTTCACACTTTGCATGCGGATAGGTAGTTAGGAAATCTAGGTCAAGTTCGAAGATGAAGGTTATTGTTCAACGATTAAGGTGACTGGAGCCGCGAGGCTGGTTGATTTAGAGTTTTTCACGTTGTAGTTGGGGTATCTGTCTTTGAATTAGTGTTGTTTTACAGAGATTGTGACATAGATAACATTCTGGAATCAAATAAATGAAGACTTTAAAAAAGACACACGGAAATGAAATAAATGTAATTAATTAAATGCGTACTAGATTTCAAAAGGCGTTTGTGAACAGGCACGTTTGTATGTGTGTGTATGCGTGCGTACATGTGTGTGCGTGTGTGTGTTTGTGTATGTGTGTGTGTATGTGTGTGTGTGTGTGTGTGTTTGTGTTTGTTTGTGTGTGTGTGTGTGTGTGTGCGTGTGTGTGTGGTGTGTGTGTGTGTGTGTGTGTGTGTGTGTGTGTGTGTGTGTGTGTGTGTGTGTGTGTGTACGCGCATGCGCAAAAGATGCACACAGATTGTGTGTGTGGTAACTTATGTAAGCTCAATAACAGGCAAAAAATTATGTCGGGTGGAGGATGGAGGAGATTGTTCGAGTCGAGGGGGGTATTGCCCTAGGGGTTATTGTCCCGGGTGGTGGGGTGGGGGTTGTAGGTGGGGGAGGGCATTGCCCGGGGGTAGTTGTCTGGGAGGGAATAAGGAATGGGGGGAGGGGGGAGACTGTCCCGACACACCCTCAAGAATAAACATAAAGCATTAATTTGGCAATCAAAGCAATCCATCGCATGGTAATCTAGTTGTAAATCTGGATTTCGGATTCGTTAGGTAAAGTCATAAAGAATCACGTGAAAACCATCTCAACAATTTTGAAGTGAATTGGACTAATCTTTAGGCTAAGGAATCTTTTTACTTACTAATTCAATCAATATGTTTATTGCTTTCAAAACTTTCGGCAGTATAGTCAAAAACATAATACACAGATTGTAATATTATTATGTTATCAATGTGATTGTTAGCACTGGCATTTGGGAACAGGGAGTTGTTTATTTGTTTCTTATGTTTCGTTATCATGAAATTAATATCAGGTGTGTACTCGAAACGTTTGATGGAAACAAGTTAAAGTGGCTGCATATTCATACCCGTATGAATTTTCTTCATGTATTTTTTCATTGTGTGGCTGTGTATGCACGCGTGTGCGCACGCACTCTAATTTTGGCCAGATCCAATGTGAGGTAGCGCGTTGAAACGCACGTGACGAGACCGCAAACGAGAGAACAATAGTCTTGTAGAGCCCATATTGTTTTTGACTTTGAGAACATAAAGAAGCCCCTGAGGTAAGTTTCAGACTGTTGTCCACTTCCGAAAGAGGTTCGGCCCAAGGCTCCTCCTCTACTAATCTATTTGCACATTATCTGTCTGTGCATGCGTGGCGGAACCTTTATTGGGATGTTGCAGAGACGCACGATTTGCCTTTTGATTCTCTTCAGAAAAAAACAAAGTTTTACATCATAAACATATTTTGTATTGCAGCCCTTGCCTAACTTATAAGTATTAATTGTAGATAGATAGAGAGGGAGAGAGAGAGAGAGAGAGAGAGAGAGAGAGAGAGAGAGAGAGAGAGAGAGAGAGAGAGAGAGAGAGAGAGAGAGAGAGAGAGTGATAGAGAGATATAGAGAGAGAGAGAGAGAGAGAGAGAGAGAGAGAGAGAGAGAGAGAGAGAGAGAGAGAGAGAGAGAGAGAGAGAGAGAGAGAGAGAGAGAGAGAGAGAGAGAGAGAGAGAGAGAGAGAGGGAGTGTGGAAACATGTCACTGTCACAGCGCAAAGCTGTTATCACATTAATACACAAAAGGAAATAATTGCCCAGGAATGAAATGAAAAACTGGAGGCCTATTAGTTTAACTAATACAGATTACAAACTGTTAGCAAAATGTCTAGCCACGCGTCTTAATGGTGTGATTGATAATTTGATCTCTGAGGATCAGTTTGGTTATATTAAAGGTAGAAGGGCGTCTACCTTACTACGCATGATTGATGACGTCACTGATTATTGTAATCAATCAAACACACCAGGTGTTCTGTTTGCCGTGGATTTTTTCCATGCCTTTGACTGTATTTCTAAAGATTACATGCTGCAGGTTTTTAAACTGTTTGGATTCGGAGAAGAATTCTTAAAATGGGTTACTGTGTTGATGACTGACAATGTAAGCTGTGTGGGCTACTGTGGCTGGCTTTCAGAGTATTTCGCTGTGGAGGCTGGAATTCGACAGGGGTGCCCCTTCTCTCCTTTGGCTTTTGCCTTGTCTTTAGAATTGCTAGCGATTCGATTAAGACATTGTTCAAACATTAAAGGTATACTCATAAAAGACAACAGAGCGGATAACTTTATTAAATTAGTAATTGCACTGTATGCGGATGACATGACACTTTTTCTGTCAGATGAAAATGATATGCTTAGCTGCTTAAACAGTTTGGAAGAATGTGCAACTATATCAGGATTAATGGTGAACAAACATAAATCTGAGGCAATGTGGCTTGGGTGCTTTAAATATCGGCAGGACAAATATTTTGATTTTAAGTGGACTAATAAGCTAAACATTTTGGGGGTAATATTTAGTAATGATAAATGTGCATCAATTCTTGAAGAAAACTGGTTGAGTAGAATCGAAAAGTGTAAGCGAATTATTTCGTCATGGGAAAGAAGAAATCTTAGCATAATGGGCAAGATATGCATTGTGAAAACATTCTTAATATCACAGTGGACTTATATTATGAAAGCAATACATGTTCCTGAACAGGTTGTTAGTGAGGTAAATAGGCTATTTTATCGGTTTATATGGAGAAAACGGGACAGCAACCGCAAAGCCTTTGAAAAAGTCAAAAGAGTAGTAATGTGCAGTGACACAGAGAAGGGAGGCCTAAAAATGATAGACCTTAAAAATCTGCAAACTGCATGTTTGCTACATTGGGTAGTTGAAATACGTAGGAATACAGATAAAAAATGGTCATTTATTGCCAGGCGCTTCTTTACTTATTTTGGTGAACAATGCGCGTTTGCTTTGACGCTGCTATCTCTCGTAAGCTATTTAAAGGTTTGGAGACAGTCAAATCAAAGTTTTGGTATTTTGTGCTGGCTTCTTGGTTAGATAACAATGTGTTGCCGGCAGAGCAATTTTCTAATTGTCTGTGGAATAACAAGTCCATAACTTATCGGGGAAATATATTGTTCTTCCTTAATTGGGTTAAGGCTGATATACGTGTTGTTCAGGACGTATTAAATGACCACGGTGTATGTTTATCTTTTAATGAAATATGCACTAAGGTGGGAGATTCCCCCAGCCGTCAGTTAGAATACAATGTAGTATGCTCAGCTGTTAATGCCTATCTATCTGTTTATCAGTACGAAAATGCAATAGATAGTCATAGCATGGATACACCTTGGTTTTGTGGTAAAAGAGTAACCACAGTTAAAGAATTTAGAAAGCAGCTAATGGACAACAAATGTGTGCAGCCATGTTGTGTTGCTTTCTGGAAACATAAGTTTAATATTGATATAACCTCAGACGTTTGGTCGTTAGCTAAGCTTTCAACTAAGGAGATCCGACTTCAAGTCTTACATTGGAAGATCATGCATAACATATATGCCACTAATATTTTGTTACACAAAATGAAAATTAGGGATGACAGTAACTGTAGTTACTGTACAGATGTACTGGATGTTATTGAGCATTTCTTTTACGAGTGCCCAAAAGTCACTGGGTTTTGGAAGTATATTGAAAGTTATATTTTTACATATTTGGACTTTCGCATAAAACTAGATACAAAAAGATTGTTTTTTTGGGGGTTACTAACCCCAGTGTAAAGCAAACTAAAGTTAAACAGGTTAATCATATTCTGCTTATCGGTAAAATGAGTATAATCATATTTAAAAAGACTAATTCGAAGCTGCCTATAAGGGAAATATTTGATAACAATATTAGAATAAGATCTTTGCATAATTGTTAAATGTCCAAAGTAGTATAAGATTATCATGTTAAATGCACAGACGACAAAACTATTCTAGCACACACAAGCACCTACACGGACAGGCACGCACACATAAAGGTTCTAACACGCAGACACACACAAACATACAAGCGCATTCTCAATGCAACATGATTGTCTCCCTTTCCGTCACGCCCTCTGCTTCCCTTGTTCCCTTTCGCTTTAATTTTTCGTTTTCGGAGCAAAGTTGTGATCCCGTGAATATCAAAAAAAAAAAAAAAAAAAAAGAGAGAGAGAGAAAGAGAGAGAGAGTTGTAAAATATCCAGCATATCCATGTGATATATGTACACAAAAACAAACAGGAAGACATTCATTAAAGCGGTATGTTGTGGATTGGCAAGTTTTAAAACAAAGATTGTTCACACACAAGGATCATGGAATGTTGATTGATGTACCTTTTGCATCAACAGGTTGAAAAACGGGTGAAGAAAAGGGCACCTTTGAGCTGGGAAAGTCGACGTTTCATGAAGTGAAGTAAAACGTAAAATTTCCCAGCTCAATTTTGTTACGTCAAATGTACTCTTTTTGCAACCTAGATCACACACTGTTACGTTGACTCTTTTGATGGAAAGCAAATAAACAAGCATAGCCGAATCTCTCGTTGGCTAAACTAGGGCCTATTTATTTTCATTTTGTATTTTTTAATAACGATGAGAGAAAGAAAGAGAGGCAGAGAGACAGAAAGACAACAAAACACCCGACAGAGATAGAGACACAGACAGATAGACAGAGACAGACAGAGACACAGACACAGCCAAGATAGAGACACAGACAGATAGACAGACACAGACAGATAGACAGAGACACAGACAAAATGAAAGGAAGACAGAGGCAGAAACAATGATGGACAGACAAGACACTTTTACTGAATTAAAAAGAAAACAATAATAATAATACGCAGTATTTATACAGCGCCTTTTTTAGAATTAAACTCTAGGCGCTCACATTCACTGATTCACACGCCATTGGGCTAACATTCACCATCATTCTACTCAATCATTTGATCATCATCTAATTTACGTGAACGTTACAGAGAGAAAGCTCTTTGAAACAGATGAGTTTTGAGTTGGGTTTTGAAAGCGGGAAGTGCTGATTGGCGTCGGAGGTGAACAGGCAAGGAATTCCAGACAGTAGGGGCTCACACACCAAAACTGCGTTGTCCAAAAGACTTTAAATTCACGTTAGGAACGTTCAAGATACAGAAATCGAGAGTTACAGAAATGGAGGCGAGATGTGATAACGGTGCTGTAACAAGGTGGTTGAGAGGAATGACCGAATGGCCGCAATATGTCTCAGTTCGAGACAATATGAACGGCAACCATTACTGATATGATCATGCATTGAGAGGGTTTGGTCGATTGTAAGCCCACGGTATTTATCTGATGATTTGAAGGGAACATTGTTACCTCCAACGTCTGCGGACTCACTGTCGATTATTTCTAATCTACTGGGGGAACCAACAGGCAGGACCTCTGTCTTATCTGTGTTAAGCTTGATTTTGTTGCTGTTCATTCATCCTAGCACATCATTCGCACACGTCTCAATGCCAGACTGAATGGGAGGAAAATCCTCAGGGGCACCACTCTGTGACGCCTCAGTATTATCAGCATATTTGTGGAAATCGCATGAATGTGCAACAATCATATCAGACAATGGCTGTGAGTAGAGAGTAAAGAGAACAGGGCCCAAAACTGAGCTCTGTGGGACTCCATGTCTGAGAGATGAGTAAGAAGATAGAACTCCAGTCATAATGACAGAGAATGTATGGTCACATATGTAAGACGTGAACCAATCAAGCACGACACATCGTATTCCAAACGTTACCTCTAAACTCTTCAAAAGAAGAGAGAAATAGACAGTTCCAATGTTCGTGATGCTGTCGTCATTCAGCAATGTGATGCCTGAGTTGACCTTCTTTTTTTAACTTTACCATTCAGATCAAAGATAATGTTTTCTAAACTTTGCCAGAGTTGATTGCTACCGATGTAACTGATGGCAATACACACTTATATCCTGAATTTCTGTTTGGATATATTGAAGTATACTTGAACTTGGAACTTGAACGTACGATTATGTTTCCAGTGACATGTAGTTGTTCTCGTTTCATTCAAACACAGTCATCACACGTGTCTTCTGTTTCATATCAGCACGCCTTCCACACAAAGACCAGAAGGTCTGTCTGTATCGAGAGCCCATCACATAGTACACCACAATGTTGAAACTGGAGTTGATGAAATTGAATAAACCAGAAATAGATGCACATAACAAGAACAAATTATGATGGCGTCTTCCTAGATTAAATTCTTGGAAAACAAAGGCCAGGAAGCGGGTCAAGCTAATAGGAATAATGCAAATCACAAACAAGACAGAGGTACACATCAACATTTTGGTGAGGGCTACTTCCTTGGAGGAGATACAAACGGATGATTCATTACGCCATGTCACGATCTGAGAAAGCTTCACCACAGTAATTAATGTTGTCACCACCACAACTACAATCACCAACGTTGATAATCCAACACCGATGAATACCCCGTAAAGGAAGTCAAGAAAGTCTCTGTGCTCTTTGTAAAAATCGGTAAACGTGTATGTTGTCCTGCTTGTTCCAGACTTTGGATCATAAAAGCTTGTGGCGCGATATCTGAATCCCAAAACAAGAAAGAACAGCCCTATTACAAAAATGTAATCAGCAGCTATAATCGCAGCCATGGTTTTAGAGGACATCTTTGTTTGGTATTTGAGTGGACTCAGCACACAGTAGCACCTCTCACATGCAATGATTGACGAGAGGATGGAAGACACATAAACAAACCCATACGAAACTCTGAAATAGTTGGCATTTAGGAACATTTTAAACGGTCCTTCTTTTTCCCCTGTAGCGTACTGTAGATATAGGGCTTCGCTGTTCCCAAGAATTACCGTCATCAAATTGATTTCATCAGCTAGGGACAAAGCAAACAGACACATGTTGACCCGATCCTTTAACCCCTGTTTGTAGAACACCGCCATGTTGATGACGTTACCTGGTCCACCAATCAGAAACAAGAACACAATTAACGTGTTTCCGATTTGGCTCGCCAACAACTCCACATTTGCACCGATAATGTTATCAGGATTGTCCCAAGGCACAAACTCGTGGGCAGTCAGTGTCTCAATTGAGGTGTTTACTTGGAAGCTATTTTCAAAAGTTGCCATGGTATAATTTACATGCGACGTCATCATGAAACAGCTGGCATTACGGTTATCTACAAATGCAAATCAGACTCTTTCATTTGATCGTTTTATTCCGGCATCTTCGTCCTCAAAACAACCCAAAACACAACACCAAGCAAACAACAAAACCCATGTTCATTCCCATGAGTGTTATACTGGTCTATAAAGAAACGCAATCAATGAAAGGATTGATGTTTGACTTGGGGATGTAAAATCAAATTTATCTTTCTTTAAACTAATGAAACATTATTGATTGATTGGATGATTGATTGACTTTGCTACACATGGACTTCAATATTATGATGTTTAATACATTTGTAATATGTTTCATACTTTAAAAATAAGTATTTAGGAAATCTGAATGTATGCGTTTAGGAATGATGAAAAGTTATGATAATTTGTATTCTAAGGTTAAGAAAGTACACGTTTACTAACAGTTTGTACCTACGTTAGTTTCTTAATGTTGTGTTTAAGAAGGGGAGGAATTATCTAAATATTTTTTTTTTTAAACGTATCATAAAGATGACTCCAACTATTTCCAAATGAAAGGACACTATTTCGAAAACATACAGCATTATTTTGATATCAATTAATTAAAAACATTCAGCCTTGGCATAAGGCTTTGTCTGACCAGTTGACACAAGCTAGAACACCAAGGCTACATCAAAATGTTGTTATGCTATGCATAGCTATGTGGGGATTGTCATTAGTCGTGACAAGCGCCTAACATAACATCATCAGTCTCCAAAATCCCCCGAAGACGGAGTGTGGCTGCCCACGTGGCGGGGTACTCAAAGACGGTCACACACGGTTCTCACACACGTACCACCTTCGGCCATTGGGAACAAACAACAAACAACAAACAACAATAAGGCATTCATTTCCCTATAATTGAGACAGACTGGAAAAAAGAAAGGAAAAAACAACAACAACAACTGACTGGCCTGTCGCTCTGTTGTCTTGGTGGGGGGCTCAGGGGTCTGTGCTTGGTCCTGTCTTGTTTATTTTGTATTCGTCACCTCTTGCCAATGTTATCGACCAGCACAACATGAAACATCACTTCTATGCAGATGACTCACAACTCCAAAATAGTACAACAACTGAAGATCTTGATTCTATTCTTTCAGAAAGTAACAACTGCTATATTGATATTCAAAATTGGATGGTTCAAAATAAACTTCAATTAAATGGTGAAAAAACCGAAGCAATGCTTGTAGGAACAAAAATCAAACTAGCCTCTGTTTCCACAGAGTCAATCCAACTGGGTGACAATATCATTCCCCTCTCAGACTCTGTCAAAAACTTAGGTGTCACTTTGGACAATACTCTTTCCATGCAAAGTTTCCTGACTCACACCTGTCAGTCCTGCTACTGTCAAATTCGTCGCACTGGCTATATTCGTAAATATCTCTCGGATGAAGCCACAGCAAAACTTGTCACTTCCCTCGTCCTGTCTCGTCTCTACTGTCTTCCTTTCTGACAGTCTATCTTATCTCCAGCGTATTCACACTGCTCGTCTTGAGGAATAAAAAGTTCGATCATGTTAGCCCTCTTCTCCGTTCTTTGCACTGGCTTCCTGTCGCAGACAGAATTGAGTATAAATTAAACACCCTTTGCTATAAATCTATCCATAAAGCTGCTCCATCTTACCTCTGCGATAATAGTTCCATTTATACACCAGCTCGCACATTACGGTCAGTTTCTGACCCTCTTTCTCTCCAGGTATAAGCTTTCAACTGTTGGTCGGCGCTCTTTTGCTGTCTCAGGACCGACATCTTGGAACAAACTTCCTCTTTCCCTCCGTCAGCGACCGACCCTCTCTGCTTTCAAATCTAACCTCAAAACCCACCTGTTCCCCCGTCATTGAGGCTCCACTTTCTTTCTCTTCTCTCTCGTGCCTTTAGATCTTTTTCTGCTGTACACCATGTATGTCATACGTGTGTGTTCGCTTTGTATTGCATTTTTGTTTGAATGCGTTATGAATGCTTACGTGTGCATGCGCTTTGATTTGATTTATATCAAGATTCAGCGCTGTATAAATACTGTATGTTGTTGTTGTTCACAATTATTGCATTTTATTTTGTACTTGTGTTTTGTTTTTGTTTTGTTTTTGTATTGATTGATTGCAAAAAAATGTCCTTATGTTGGTGAGATGGGGTAGGGACAATACATGATTGATTGATTGTTCGATTGATTGGCTGGTTGATTGATTGAACAACAACATAAAAACAACAACTCTGATGCATCAACTAACACATTTGTGCGGATGCCTCTGTCAATAAATCATATTTTCTATCAACTCAAATCATCAATCGACACATTGTACTACCTGCGCATAGTTTACACTTAAGACGTTAAAAAAAAAACAGTTTATTTTTTGGCCGACCAAACACTCTTACCTTGGAAATCCTTTTCGCTGTAACCTAACCGATCAGATTTTAGGCAATAGCTATGCACATGGGGAATTGGAAAGACTTTATTGTAGTATGTAGTGAGTTCAGTTGCAAGGGAATAAATGACTTATCAACTATCAACCAGAAAGTTAATTATGACTCTACCATCTTAATGAAATCGTGTGTTCTGTCCTTGTGCAGACTCTTTATGGCATCAATTTAAAAACACCTAACTACAGAATATAATGAAACATTTAGCCACGTCAAACTGGTTTTTTTAAAATGATTACGTGGATGGTTTCGTATAAAAGCAGATATAAGAAGAGACAACGTTTCTCATTCAAATGCTTTTGTTCACAGCTCAAGGCCTTAGAGGACATATTAGCAGGTAGATGAGTATCAATTCTTGACCTATGGACAACCATTTAATATTGATCAAATCGTGTTCACACTTTCAGATTTCCAGCCATTCTGCAAGATATTTTTTCAAACCCTTGACATTGCTCCAACACGTACTGTACTTTGTTGCAAATGGTGATCTTTTGCACTTGATGCATCAAGTATATTTCAGGTGGTCAAGTCATTGGAAGGAATTCTTGAGTAATTGGCAACATAATGAAATAAATAAAAACTACGGTTCTTGTGTGCAGCTTGGTTAGTACACATTGTATGCAATTTGGTTTAGTGCGATTGTGTATTATTTGGTCTGATCATTAAATTAGAGATTTATAATTATCTAAGCCGTTTCCCCCTGTTCTGCATGCTAGTAGACATCGTCTTTTGTTCAGTACGAAGTTGGCTTGAGAAAAAGCCCTGAAACTAAACGTTCTTCCCGGAACAGCTGTGTTGACAATAACTTATTGAATAAGTTCATTTTTTGGTTTGTGTCTATCTTTTCTTCTGCCGTTTTTGTTTTTTTATTTGTTGTTGAGGTATTTTTGTTTGTCTGTCTGTCTGCCTTTTTTCTGCGTGAACACTATGATGATGAACAAAATTATTCTTGTTTTGGTTGAAAAAGGCGAGTGCCAGCTCTTGAAACAATGCACAGAGAAAACAATGAAGATGTCAGATCTCAGTATCAGGTCAGATCTACCTCTTCATTGTTTTCCTCTGCAAAATTAGTCTTATTGAATTCTGCAGGACGGTTGTTGCCAAACTCTGAAGTTAGGAGTTCTGGGTCGAGTTTATCTAGACGACGGTCGCCGCGCGCATAACTGTTACACCATAAGGGGTCTAGGAATCACTTTAGAAAAAGTTTGTGAAAAAATAGTACAAGCTCTTGTCTGATTGGTAAAAAAAAGTATTATTTTAACCACACTTTGATGGACCAATCAACAACTAAAAATGTATTAACGCCCTACAAGTCACGCGATAGTTCCGGATAGTTTGCCGCTTGCTCGCTTGCTGGGAAGAACAAAACGCCATGCGAACTATCGGCAAACGAAGGGTGTTTCTTAGACCGTTTTTGCCGATTTGAACGAGCGCAACGTTAGCCCTTGTGAAACGG
The DNA here is from genome assembly GCA_017654935.2 of Phymorhynchus buccinoides. Lineage (NCBI taxonomy): Eukaryota > Metazoa > Mollusca > Gastropoda > Neogastropoda > Raphitomidae > Phymorhynchus > Phymorhynchus buccinoides. Next base: position 11,532,507 of record CM065704.1, read on the forward strand.
ACCCCTGTTCATGGTCAAAAACGTAATCTAGATGAGGGCCTACAAAATTAATTTATGTATTATGATAATTAGATTATGTGGTGGGATAGTGTACCAACAAGCTGCCTCAGACTATTCGACCCAGTCGAAAGAAACAGGTTGCGACCTTTCTAGTTTTCTTTTCTTTCGACATAGTGAGTAGAAATCACAAATGCAAAATTTGGTCCATCGAAATTCTTCCAACCGGTCGGAAGTGACCGGAGGCCGCACCATTGTTTTACTTCCAACTCACTCCGGCAGTTGTGGGGAAAAACAGGCAATGCTTGCAGATAGTGTGAAGATGGCACGCGGCCACAGCTATAGTTGGATGGAGTTCACAGGTGAATTTTTGTTTCGACTAGAAGGTTGGATAGTATGAGGCGGGTTGCAGTTGACTGGGAACATCGTTGGGATGCATAATGTGTTTTTAATGTATTTTATTCATCACTGTTTAAAATTGCATACAGCGAAACTGACAGAATCTAATCACAGTTGGTGCGAATGTAAGCGCAAAACAATAGTGTTTTTTTTAATTGTTTTATTTTTTTGAATTTCTGGTTTATATACTCTCGTGCAGACACCATTCCTTTATTCCCTGTTCACCACCACCTCCCACCGCCAAAAAAAAACAAAAAAAAATAACTCGCTGTTTTCTTCTTTAAACAAAATATGCCTAAAAACCGCCTCACATTATGCAACCTTTCAGTCGAATACCAAATCCGACTAAAATGGTGTTTTGCGTCCTCTTGGTCTGAATCAGACACATATGGGACATTTGTAAATACAAATATGGTGGGAACAATACTGGAGGCAATGCCCAGAGGCAGTACGAAACCAGTAAAGTCCCGATTTTTTTATTAATACAGATAGGTGTAGCGGTAACCACGCCTCGGCTAAACCTCATCGGCTATGGCACCGCTACAAGTATTTAATGAGAATACCAAATCCAGTGGTGAACTCTCTTCAAATAGTTTAGGCAGTGTGCCGCCTTCACACTACCAGCAAACATTGGCTGTTTCAGTGCCCCACATAACAACTGACTGAGTGAGTTCAAAGTAGCCTAAATGGCGCATTCGCCAATTTCTTCTTCCTGACCGGTTGGAAGAGTTTCGCCCGACCAAATTGTGCATTAGTGATTTCTACTCGTTCTGTCAAAAGAAAGGAAAACTGGGGAAAAGGTCTCAACCAGTTTCATTCGACTGTGTTGAAGAATCTGAGGCGGCTTTTTAGGAACTATTATGCAGATGCTAATAACTGCATGTGCTTAATATGTGCAGTCACAGTAGTATGGATAGTGCGTATCCTTGTATGGTTCTTCTTCTTCTTCTTCGCTGTGCGTGGCCACAATCAATGCACAATCAATTGTTGAGTATGCTCACGTTTGGATAATGTGCCAACGCACGCGCGCACGCGCGCGCACACACACTCGTTCACACACACACACATGCATGCATGTACACATCACACACACACACACACACACACACACACACACACACACACACACACACACACACACACACACACACACACAAATACACACACACACACACACACACACACACACACACAAAACACACACACACACACGCACACACACACACACACACACACACACTAAAAGTGTGGCGCGCCTCTGGCTGCGACCCGCGTTCCAGGTGGGAGCAACCTGAATTTTACAGAGATACCTCTGTGACTATGAAGTACCAAACACACACATACACACAACACACACACACACATGCACACATCATATGCATGCACCAGCACACGCGGGTGCACATGCGCACACGCACACGCACGCACACGCACGCGCGCGCACGCACACGCACGCACGCGCACGCACGCGCACGCACGCACGCACACACACACACACACACACACACACACACACACACACACACACACACACACACACGAATCCGTGGGCAAATACGAGTATTTACCGCTGTTAGTAGCAGACTTCAGACATTAGGCTAATTAAAAAACAAATCAATATGAAGCGTGATAGAGTTTATCATTGCCATTTTCAGTCAATCAGTAAAAAACCCATGAACTAAACCACTGTGTGTTCTTCCCTTGTTTCTCTTTCCTTTCCTTGGTGGTTGTCAAGCGTGCGCGTTTTGATGCACACCAGCAAGCTCAATCAATTTACTGACTAATTACTGGGTTTTTTAAATCCAACCCAAGCGTGCACGCGTATGTGT
>CM065704.1:11536503-11549003 GCA_017654935.2 Phymorhynchus buccinoides
AGGAATGGTGTCTGCACGAGAGTATATAAACCAGAAATTCAAAATAAATAAAACAATTTAAAAAACCACCTATTGTTTTGCGCTTACATTCGCACCAACTGTAATTAGATTCTGTCAGTTTCGCTGTATGCAATTTTAAACAGTGATGAATAAAATACATTAAAAACACATTATGCATCCCAACGATGTTCCCAGTCAACTGCAACCCGCCTCATACACTATCCAACCTTCTAGTCGAAATCAAAAAAATCACCTGTGAATCCTCCATCCAACTATAGCTGTGGCCGCGTGCCAGCTTCACACTATCTGCAAGCATTGCATGTTTTTTTTCCCCAAACTGCCGGATGTGAGTTAGAAAGTAAAACAATGGTGCGGCCGTCCGGTCACTTCCGACCTGTGGTTTTGGATGAAAAAGAAGAATTTCAATTGACGAAATTTTTGCATTTGTGATTTCTACTCACTATGTCGAAAAAGAAAAGAAAACTAGAAAGGTCGCAACCTGTTTCTTTCGACTGGGTCGAATAGTCTGAGGCAGCTTGTTGGTACACTATCCCACCACATAATCTAATTATCATAATACATAAATTAATTTTGTAGGCCCTCATCTAGATTACGTTTTGACCATGAACAGGTGTCCGTTTCACAAGGGCTAACGTTACGTTGCGTCGCTCAAATCGGCAAAAACGGTCTAAGAAACACCCTTCGTTTGCCGATAGTTCGCGTGGCGTTTTGTTCTTCCCAGCAACCGAGCAAGCGGCAAACTATCCGGAACTATCACGTGACTTGTAGGGGGTTAATACATTTCTTGTTGTTGATTGGTCCATTAAAGTTTGGTTAAAATAATACTTTTTTTTACCAATCAGACAAGAGCTTGTACTATTTTTTCACAAACCTTTTCTAAAGTGATTCCTAGACCCCTTATGGTGTAACAGTTATGCGCGCGGCGACCATCGTCTAGATAAACTCGACCCAGAACTCCTAACTTCAGAGTTTGGCAACAACCGTCCTGCAGAATTCAATAAGACTAATTTTGCAGAGAAAAAAACAATGAAGAGGTAGATCTGACCTGATACTGAGATCTCACATCTTCATTGTTTTCTCTGTGCATTGTTTCAAGAGCTGGCACTCGCCTTTTTCAACCAAAACAAGAATAATTTTGTTCATCATCATAGTGTTCACGCAGAAAAAAGGCAGACAGACAGACAAACAAAAATACCTCAACAACAAATAAAAAAACAAAAACGGCAGAAGAAAAGATAGACACAAACCAAAAACTGAACTTATTCAATAAGTTATTGTCAACACAGCTGTTCCGGGAAGGACGTTTAGTTTCAGGGCTTTTTCTCAAGCGAACTTCGTACTGAACAAAAGACGATGTCTACTAGCATGCAGAACAGGGGAAAACGGCTTAGATAATTATAAAACTTTAATTTAATGATCAGACCAAATAATACACAATCGCACTAAACCAAATTGCATACAATGTGTACTAACCAAGCTGCACACAAGAAACAATAACCGTAGTTTTTATTTATTTCATTATGTTGCCAATTACTCAAGAATTCCATCCAATGACTTGACCACCTGAAATATACTTGATGCATCAAGTGGAAACGATCACCATTTGAAACAAAGTACAGTATGTGTTGGAGCAATGTCACTGGTTTGAAAAAATATCTTGCAGAATGGCTGGAAATCTGAAAGTGTGAACACGATTTGATCAATATTAAATGGTTGTCCATAGGTCAAGAATTAATACTCATCTACCTGCTAATATGTCCTCTGAGGCCTTGAGCTGTGAACAAAAGCATTTGAATAAGAAACGTTGTCTCTTCTTATATCTGCTTTTATACGAAACCATCCACGTAATCATTTTTAAAAAACAGTTTGACGTGGCTTAATGTTTCATTATATTCTGTAGTTAGGTGTTTTTAGTGTTTTTAGTGTACAAGTCATTTATTCCCTTGCAACTGAACTCACTACATACAACAATAAAGTCTTTCCAATTCCCCATGTGCATAGCTATTGCCTAAAATCTGATCGGTTAGGTTACAGCGAAAAGGATTTCCAAGGTAAGAGTGTTTGGTCGGCCAAAAAAAAAGACCTGTTTTCTTTTTAACGTCTTAAGTGTAAACTATGCGCATGTAGTACAATGTGTCGATTGATGATTTGAGTTGATAGAAAATGTGATTTATTGACAGAGGCATCCGCACAAATGTGTTAGTTGATGCATCAGAGTTGTTGTTTTTATGTTGTTGTTCAATCAATCAACCAGCCAATCAATCGAACAATCAATCAATCATTTATTGTACCTACCCCATCTCACCAACATAAGGACATTATTTTTGCAATCAATCAAGACAAAAACAAAACAAAAACAAAACACAAGTACAAAATAAAATGCAATAATTGTGAACAACAACAACATACAGTATTTATACGGCGCTGAATCTTGATAGAAATCAAATCAAAGCGCATACACACGTAAGCATTCATAACGCATTCAAACAAAAATGCAATACAAAGCGAACACACACGTATGACATACATGGTGTACAGCAGAAAAAGATCTAAAGGCACGAGAGAGAAGAGAAAGAAAGTGGAGCCTCAATGACGGGGGAACAGGTGGGTTTTGAGGTTAGATTTGAAAGCAGAGAGGGTCGGTCGCTGACGGAAGGAAAGAGGAAGTTTGTTCCAAGATGTCGGTCCTGAGACAGCAAAAGAGCGCCGACCAACAGTTGAAAGCTTATACCTAGGGATCTGGAGAGAAAGAGGGTCAGAAACTGAACGTAATGTGCGAGCTGGTGTATAAAATTAATGGAACTATTATCGCAGAGGTAAGATGGAGCAGCTTTATGGATAGATTTATAGCAAAGGGTGCTTAATTTATGCTCAATTCTGTCTGCGACAGGAAGCCAGTGCAAATAACGGAGAAGAGGGCTAACATGGTCGAACTTTTTCTTCCTAAGGACAAGACGAGCAGCTGTGTTTTGAATACGCTGGAGATAAGATAGGGAAAAGACTGATAGGCCAGAAAGGAGAGCATTACAGTAGTCAAGACGAGACAGGACGAGGGAAGTGACAAGTTTTGCTGTGGCTTCATCCGAGAGATATTTACGAATATAGCCAGTGCGACGAATTTGACAGTAGCAGGACTGACAGGTCTGAGTCAGGAAACTCTGCATGGAAAGAGTATTGTCCAAAGTGACACCTAAGTTTTGACAGAGTCTGAGAGGGGAATGATATTGTCACCCAGTTGGATTGACTCTATGGAAACAGAGGCTAGTTTGCTTTTTGTTCCTACAAGCATTGTTTCGGTTTTTTCACCATTTAATTGAAGTCTATTTTGAACCATCCAATTTTGAATATCAATATAGCAGTTGTTACTTTCTGAAAGAATAGAATCAAGATCTTCAGTTGTTGTACTATTTTGGAGTTTGGAGTTGTGAGTCATCTGCATAGAAGTGATGTTTCATGTTGTGCTGGTCGATAACATTGGCATGAGGTGACGCATACAAAGTAAACAAGACAGGACCAAGCACAGACCCCTGAGCACCCCCACCAAGACCCCCACCAAGACAACAGAGCGACAGGCCAGTCAGTTGTTGTTGTTGTTTTTTCCTTTCTTTTTTCCAGTCTGTCTCAATTATAGGGAAATGAATGCCTTATTGTTGTTTGTTGTTTGTTGGTTTACGTGTGTGACCGTCTTTGAGTACCCCGCCACGTGGGCAGCCACACTCCGTCTTCGGGGGATTTTGGAGACTGATGATGTTATGTTAGGCGCTTGTCATGACTAATGACAATCCCCACATAGCTATGCATAGCATAACAACATTTTGATGTAGCCTTGGTGTTCTAGCTTGTGTCAACTGGTCAGACAAAGCCTTATGCCAAGGCTGAATGTTTTTAATTAATTGATATCAAAATAATGCTGTATGTTTTCGAAATAGTGTCCTTTCATTTGGAAATAGTTGGAGTCATCTTTATGATACGTTTTTAAAAAAAAAATTAAAATAATTCCTCCCCTTCTTAAACACAACATTAACAAAACTAACGTATGTACAAACTGTTAGTAAACGTGTACTTTCTTAACCTTAGAATACAAATTATCATAACTTTTCATCATTCCTAAACGCATACATTCAGATTTCCTAAATACTTATTTTTAAAGTATGAAACATATTACAAATGTATTAAACATAATATTGAAGTCCATGTGTAACAAAGTCAATCAATCATCCAATCAATCAATAATGTTTCATTAGCTTAAAGAAAGATACATTTGATTTTACATCCCCCAGTCAAACATCAATCCTTTCATTGATTGCGTTTCTTTATAGACCAGTATAAAACTCATGGGAATGAACATGGGTTTTGTTGTTTGCTTGGTGTTGTGTTTTGGGTTGTTTTGAGGACGAAGATGCCGGAATAAAACGGTCAAATGAAAGAGTCTGATTTGCATTTGTAGATAACCGTAATGCCAGCTGTTTCCTGATGACGTCGCATGTAAATTATACCATGGCAACTTTTGAAAATAGCTTCCAAGTAAACACCTCAATTGAGACACTGACCTCCCACGAGTTTGTGCCTTGGGACAATCCTGATAACATTATCGGTGCAAATGTGGAGATGTTGGCGAGCCAAATCGGAAACACGTTAATTGTGTTCTTGTTTCTGATTGGTGGACCAGGTAACGTCATCAACATGGCGGTGTTCTACAAACAGGGGTTAAAGGATCGGGTCAACATGTGTCTGTTTGCTTTGTCCCTAGCTGATGAAATCAATTTGATGACGGTAATTCTTGGGAACAGCAAAGCCCTATATCTACAGTACGCTACAGGGGAAAAAGAAGGACCGTTTAAAATGTTCCTAAATGCCAACTATTTCAGAGTTTCGTATGGGTTTGTTTATGTGTCTTCCATCCTCTCGTCAATCATTGCATGTGAGAGGTGCTACTGTGTGCTGAGTCCACTCAAATACCAAACGAAACTGTCCTCTAACACCATGGCTGCTATTATAGCTGCTGATTACATTTTTGTAATAGGGCTGTTCTTTCTTGTTTTGGGATTCAGATATCGCGCCACAAGCTTTTATGATCCAAAGTCTGGAACAAGCAGGACAACATACACGTTTACCGATTTTTACAAAGAGCACAGAGACTTTCTTGACTTCCTTTACGGGGTATTCATCGGCATTGGATTATCAACGTTGGTGATTGTAGTTGTGGTGGGGACAACATTAATTACTGTGGTGAAGCTTTCTCAGATCGTGACATGGCGTAATGAATCATCCGTTTGTATATCCTCCAAGGAAGTAGCCCTCACCAAAATGTTGATGTGTACCTCTGTCTTGTTTGTGATTTGCATTATTCCTATTAGCTTGACCCGCTTCCTGGCCTTTGTTTTCCAAGAATTTAATCTAGGAAGACGCCATCATAATTTGTTCTTGTTATGTGCATCTATTTCTGGTTTATTCAATTTCATCAACTCCAGTTTCAACATTGTGGTGTACTATGTGATGGGCTCTCGATACAGACAGACCTTCTGGTCTTTGTGTGGAAGGCGTGCTGATAAGAAACAGAAGACACGTGTGATGACTGGGTTTGAATGAAACGAGAACAACTACATGTCACTGGAAACATAATCGTACGTTCAAGTTCCAAGTTCAAGTATACTTCAATATATCCAAACAGAAATTCAGGATATAAGTGTGTATTGCCATCAGTTACATCGGTAGCAATCAACTCTGGCAAAGTTTAGAAAACATTATCTTTGATCTGAATGGTAAAGTTAAAAAAAAGAAGGTCAACTCAGGCATCACATTGCTGAATGACGACAGCATCACGAACATTGGAACTGTCTATTTCTCTCTTCTTTTGAAGCGTTTAGAGGTAACGTTTGGAATACGATGTGTCGTGCTTGATTGGTTCACGTCTTACATATGTGACCATACCTTCTCTGTCATTATGACTGGAGTTCTATCTTCTTACTCATCTCTCAGACATGGAGTCCCACAGTGCTCAGTTTTGGGCCGTGTTCTCTTTACTCTCTATTCACAGCCATTGTCTGACATGATTGTTGCACATTCATGCGATTTCCACAAATATGCTGATAATACTGAGGCGTCACAGAGTGGTGCCCCTGAGGATTTTCCTCCCATTCAGTCTGGCATTGAGACGTGTGCGAATGATGTGCTAGGATGAATGAACAGCAACAAAATCAAGCTTAACACAGATAAGACAGAGGTCCTGCCTGTTGGTTCCCCCAGTAGTTTAGAAATAATCGACAGTGAGTCCGCAGACGTTGGAGGTAGCAATGTTCCCTTCAAATCATCAGATAAATACCGTGGGCTTACAATCGACCAAACCCTCTCAATGCATGATCATATCAGTAATGGTTGCCGTTCATATTGTCTCGAACTGAGACATATTGCGGCCATTCGGTCATTCCTCTCAACCACCTTGTTACAGCACCGTTATCACATCTCGCCTCCATTTCTGTAACTCTCTATCTTGAACGTTCCTAACGTGAATTTAAAGTCTTTTGGACAACGCAGTTTTGGTGTGTGAGCCCCTACTGTCTGGAATTCCTTGCCTTTTCACCTCCGACGCCAATCAGCACTTCCCGCTTTCAAAACCCAACTCAAAACTCATCTGTTTTCAAAGAGCTTTTTTTCTGTAACGTTCACGTAAATTAGATGATGGTCAAATGATTGAGTAGAATGATGGTGAATGTTAGCCCAATGGCGTGTGAATCAGCGAATGTGAGCGCCTAGAGTTTAATTCTAAAAAAGGCGCTGTATAAATACTGCGTATTATTATTATTGTGGTTTCTTTTAAATTCAGTAAAAGTGTCTTGTCAGTCCATCATTGTTTCTGCCTCTGTCTTCCTTTCATTTTGTCTGTGTCTCTGTCTATCTGTCTGTGTCTGTCTATCTGTCTGTGTCTCTATCTCTGTCTGTGTCTCTGTCGCTGTCTATCTGTCTGTGTCTCTATCTCTGTCGGGTTTTTGTTGTCTTTCTGTCTCTCTGCCTCTCTTTCTTTCTCTCATCGTTTTTTAAAAATACAAAATGAAAATAAATAGGCCCTAGTTTAGCCAACGAGAGATTCGGCTATGCTTGTTTATTTGTTTTCTATCAAAAGAGTCAATGTAACTGTGTGTGATCTAGGTTGCAAAAAGAGTACATTTGACGTAACAAAATTGAACTGGGAAATTTTACGTTTTACTTCACTTCATGAAACGTCGACTTTCCCAGCTCAAAGGTGCCCTTTTCTTCACCCGTTGTTCAACCTGTTGATGCAAAAGGTACATCAATCAACATTCCATGATCCGTGTGTGTGAACAATCTTTGTTTTAAAACTTGCCAATCCACAACATGCCGCTTTAATGAATGTCTTCCTGTTTGTTTGTGTGTACATATCTTACATGGATATGCTGGATATTTTACATTTGATATTCACGGGATCACAACTCTCTCTCTCTTTCTCTCTCTCTCTTTTTTTTTTTTTTTTTTGAACCCTCCACTGTCCCCACCTTTGTTTCATCTTTATTCTTTCTTTCTTTTTTTCTTTTTTTTTGGTGGGGGGGCGGCTCTTTTTTGTTTTTGTTTTGTTTTTTTTGTTTGTTTTTGTTTTGTTTTTTTTCCCAACATGTTTTCCTTCTCTCACACTTACTCGCATTTACATGTGGGTTTGTATGAATTACTGCAATGTACAATTGTTAGTAATGTTTAATGTTTTTCATGGTACACAAGTGTCTGGGTTTTTGTCGGACCTAGTGTGTAATGCATTATGACTCGTTCGTCCCATGCGTGCGACTGCGCGGAGTAGAATATTAAAAAAAAAGAAAAAAAGTATGGGACACAAACTTATACATTCTTCCCAACGGTCACCACCCCGTTCGCTGTCCCCTGCTCCAAAAATGAAAAATTAAAGCGAGAGGGAACAAGGGAAGCAGAGGGCGTGACGGAAAGGGAGACAATCATGTTGCATTGAGAATGCGCTTGTATGTTTGTGTGTGTCTGCGTGTTAGAACCTTTATGTGTGCGTGCCTGTCCGTGTAGGTGCTTGTGTGTGCTAGAATAGTTTTGTCGTCTGTGCATTTAACATGATAATCTTATACTACTTTGGACATTTAACAATTATGCAAAGATCTTATTCTAATATTGTTATCAAATATTTCCCTTATAGGCAGCTTCGAATTAGTCTTTTTAAATATGATTATACTCATTTTACCGATAAGCAGAATATGATTAACCTGTTTAACTTTAGTTTGCTTTACACTGGGGTTAGTAACCCCCAAAAAAACAATCTTTTTGTATCTAGTTTTATGCGAAAGTCCAAATATGTAAAAATATAACTTTCAATATACTTCCAAAACCCAGTGACTTTTGGGCACTCGTAAAAGAAATGCTCAATAACATCCAGTACATCTGTACAGTAACTACAGTTACTGTCATCCCTAATTTTCATTTTGTGTAACAAAATATTAGTGGCATATATGTTATGCATGATCTTCCAATGTAAGACTTGAAGTCGGATCTCCTTAGTTGAAAGCTTAGCTAACGACCAAACGTCTGAGGTTATATCAATATTAAACTTATGTTTCCAGAAAGCAACACAACATGGCTGCACACATTTGTTGTCCATTAGCTGCTTTCTAAATTCTTTAACTGTGGTTACTCTTTTACCACAAAACCAAGGTGTATCCATGCTATGACTATCTATTGCATTTTCGTACTGATAAACAGATAGATAGGCATTAACAGCTGAGCATACTACATTGTATTCTAACTGACGGCTGGGGGAATCTCCCACCTTAGTGCATATTTCATTAAAAGATAAACATACACCGTGGTCATTTAATACGTCCTGAACAACACGTATATCAGCCTTAACCCAATTAAGGAAGAACAATACATTTCCCCGATAAGTTATGGACTTGTTATTCCACAGACAATTAGAAAATTGCTCTGCCGGCAACACATTGTTATCTAACCAAGAAGCCAGCACAAAATACCAAAACTTTGATTTGACTGTCTCTAAACCTTTAAATAGCTTACGAGAGATAGCAGCGTCAAAGCAAACGCGCATTGTTCACCAAAATAAGTAAAGAAGCGCCTTGCAATAAATGACCATTTTTTATCTGTATTCCTACGTATTTCAACTACACAATGTAGCAAACATGCAGTTTGCAGATTTTTAAGGTCTATCATTTTTAGGCCTCCCTTCTCTGTGTCACTGCACATTACTACTCTTTTGACTTTTTCAAAGGCTTTGCGGTTGCTGTCCCGTTTTCTCCATATAAACCGATAAAATAGCCTATTTACCTCACTAACAACCTGTTCAGGAACATGTATTGCTTTCATAATATAAGTCCACTGTGATATTAAGAATGTTTTCACAATGCATATCTTGCCCATTATGCTAATATTTCTTCTTTCCCATGACGAAATAATTCGCTTACACTTTTCGATTCTACTCAACCAGTTTTCTTCAAGAATTGATGCACATTTATCATTACTAAATATTACCCCCAAAATGTTTAGCTTATTAGTCCACTTAAAATCAAAATATTTGTCCTGCCGATATTTAAAGCACCCAAGCCACATTGCCTCAGATTTATGTTTGTTCACCATTAATCCTGATATAGTTGCACATTCTTCCAAACTGTTTAAGCAGCTAAGCATATCATTTTCATCTGACAGAAAAAGTGTCATGTCATCCGCATACAGTGCAATTACTAATTTAATAAAGTTATCCGCTCTGTTGTCTTTTATGAGTATACCTTTAATGTTTGAACAATGTTTTAATCGAATCGCTAGCAATTCTAAAGACAAGGCAAAAGCCAAAGGAGAGAAGGGGCACCCCTGTCGAATTCCAGCCTCCACAGCGAAATACTCTGAAAGCCAGCCACAGTAGCCCACACAGCTTACATTGTCAGTCATCAACACAGTAACCCATTTTAAGAATTCTTCTCCGAATCCAAACAGTTTAAAAACCTGCAGCATGTAATCTTTAGAAATACAGTCAAAGGCATGGAAAAAATCCACGGCAAACAGAACACCTGGTGTGTTTGATTGATTACAATAATCAGTGACGTCATCAATCATGCGTAGTAAGGTAGACGCCCTTCTACCTTTAATATAACCAAACTGATCCTCAGAGATCAAATTATCAATCACACCATTAAGACGCGTGGCTAGACATTTTGCTAACAGTTTGTAATCTGTATTAGTTAAACTAATAGGCCTCCAGTTTTTCATTTCATTCCTGGGCAATTATTTCCTTTTGTGTATTAATGTGATAACAGCTTTGCGCTGTGACAGTGACATGTTTCCACACTCCCTCTCTCTCTCTCTCTCAGCTCTCTCTCTCTCTCTCTCTCTCTCTCTCTCTCTCTCTCTCTCGTCTCTCTCTCTCTCTCTCTCTCTCTCTCTCTCTCTTCTCTCTCTCTCTCTCTCTCTCTCTATCATATCTCTCTATCTCTCTCTCTCTCTCTCTCTCTCTCTCTCTCTCTCTCTCTCTCTCTCTCTCTCTCTCTCTCTCTCTCTCTCTCTCTCTCTCTCTCTCTCTCCCTCTCTATCTATCTACAATTAATACTTATAAGTTAGGCAAGGGCTGCAATACAAAATATGTTTATGATGTAAAACTTTGTTTTTTTCTGAAGAGAATCAAAAGGCAAATCGTGCGTCTCTGCAACATCCCAATAAAGGTTCCGCCACGCATGCACAGACAGATAATGTGCAAATAGATTAGTAGAGGAGGAGCCTTGGGCCGAACCTCTTTCGGAAGTGGACAACAGTCTGAAACTTACCTCAGGGGCTTCTTTATGTTCTCAAAGTCAAAAACAATATGGGCTCTACAAGACTATTGTTCTCTCGTTTGTGGTCTCGTCACGTGCGTTTCAACGCGCTACCTCACATTGGATCTGGCCAAAATTAGAGTGCGTGCGCACACGCGTGCATACACAGCCACACAATGAAAAAATACATGAAGAAAATTCATACGGGTATGAATATGCAGCCACTTTAACTTGTTTCCATCAAACGTTTCGAGTACACACCTGATATTAATTTCATGATAACGAAACATAAGAAACAAATAAACAACTCCCTGTTCCCAAATGCCAGTGCTAACAATCACATTGATAACATAATAATATTACAATCTGTGTATTATGTTTTTGACTATACTGCCGAAAGTTTTGAAAGCAATAAACATATTGATTGAATTAGTAAGTAAAAAGATTCCTTAGCCTAAAGATTAGTCCAATTCACTTCAAAATTGTTGAGATGGTTTTCACGTGATTCTTTATGACTTTACCTAACGAATCCGAAATCCAGATTTACAACTAGATTACCATGCGATGGATTGCTTTGATTGCCAAATTAATGCTTTATGTTTATTCTTGAGGGTGTGTCGGGACAGTCTCCCCCCTCCCCCCATTCCTTATTCCCTCCCAGACAACTACCCCCGGGCAATGCCCTCCCCCACCTACAACCCCCACCCCACCACCCGGGACAATAACCCCTAGGGCAATACCCCCCTCGACTCGAACAATCTCCTCCATCCTCCACCCGACATAATTTTTTGCCTGTTATTGAGCTTACATAAGTTACCACACACACAATCTGTGTGCATCTTTTGCGCATGCGCGTACACACACTCACACACACACACACACACACACACACACACACACACACACACACACACACACACACACACGCACACACACACACACACACACAAACAAACACACAAACACACACACACACACACATACACACACACATACACAAACAAACACACGCACACACATGTACGCACGCATACACACACATACAAACGTGCCTGTTCACAAACGCCTTTTGAAATCTAGTACGCATTTAATTAATTACATTTATTTCATTTCCGTGTGTCTTTTTTAAAGTCTTCATTTATTTGATTCCAGAATGTTATCTATGTCACAATCTCTGTAAAACAACACTAATTCAAAGACAGATACCCCAACTACAACGTGAAAAACTCTAAATCAACCAGCCTCGCGGCTCCAGTCACCTTAATCGTTGAACAATAACCTTCATCTTCGAACTTGACCTAGATTTCCTAACTACCTATCCGCATGCAAAGTGTGAACCTCCCAGGTGCCTCCGTTCAAACGCAAAGCATCGTGCTAAAGTTCTGCGTACCCGTTAACACTATTCACAAGTATTTAGTTTCCCCCATGGCAACACAGTGAGCTGTAAGTCATATTAAGAGTGGGCTATCACTGTATTGCCATGGATAAATTGAAATATCTCGTGAATAATGTTAACGTGTACACAGACCTTAACATAGTCAGCGACATAGTCAGATAGGAGCAAACAGACAGACTGCAATGAAAACATTAACCAGCCAGCATCGCTTCGCCGCTAGTGAAGTGTTGTTTGTTTGTTTGTTATTTGTTTGTTTGTTTACATACTCTTGCAAAAAGACTGCAGGGATCATCCCAACAGCC
>CM065704.1:11556503-11574652 GCA_017654935.2 Phymorhynchus buccinoides
GAAAGCTCAGCAGAGGAGACACTGCATTGATGCCTGACAGCATTAGGTGAAACTTGTCAACATGCACAGGCCCTCCGTTGTTACAAAGTGTAATGTTGTTGTTGTTGTTGTTGTCGGCGGCTTACCCTGGCTAGAACGACTCCAGAGATCATCCCAAAAGCGGGAGCACTTGAACAATATGGTACAAGTGCATCAGCTACGGATGAGAACATTACGTGTGTGACCGTTTTTGATTACCCCGCCACGCGGGCAGCCACACTCCGACTTCGGGGGATTTTGTAGACTGATGATGTTATGCTAGGAGCTTATCATGGCTAACGACATTTCCTGCATAGCATAACAACATTGTGATGTAGCCTTGGTATTCTAGCTATGTCAATTGGTCTGTCACAGCTTTAATTAAGCTAAGGCGAACGAATTTTAATCAAAATAGTGGTTCCCCTGTCAAATATATGATGTAGTTACACTTCCTGGGTTAATTGTACATGCTTGCCAGTTGACAGCTGTAGGTGATGTCATCAAAACGGGGTTATGGTGTAGTCTACCCGGCCTATATTTCCTCCGGATATTCTGTTCTCTCCTTTTATCTCATTCTGGACGAATTCCGAGAATACTCGGAAGGGGAGAACATCAGTGAGGGCCTAATTCTGAGTATTCTCGGAATAGCGATTTCTGAGTCTAAAACTTGTCTGAATCCATGTTTTCTCAATCCAAACCACATTTTTCGAGTTACTTCTCTTCATTACTCTTCCAGCCTTTGTTTCACTTATGTTTGGAACTTCAATTACATTTGTTAATGTTAAAAATGTAAAAACAAAATTGGGCCCTACGCGAGCCAGTTTTCGTTACTGATAAGGAGACGAATCATTCCGATTATAATGCATGTAACCCTGATTTTTAAGCGAAACATAAACTTGGATCAACCAGTAATGCTGTCAAAAATGAATGATTGACACTGTTAAGCTTTGTTGCGTTTCTTATTTGTCATATTTTTTTCTAGGCAACCCCAGCCCAGTAATGATGTTTGCCTGGGGCAGCAATGTCTTGAAGGGGTTAATATCACAGTTCCCTCATGTAGTTACACTTCCGTGTAATGGATAGCATCTCTACCATATTGCAGCAGTTCCCATTATGTTCACGACGTTAAGACCCTAATAACATGGACATACTGAACAAAAGACGTTGTCAATTAGCATACAAAACAGGAGGGAACGGCTTAGATAATTTTAAAACTTTTATTTAATGATCAGACAAAAGAAAGTACACAATCGCACTGAACCAAATTGCATAACGTGTGTTAAGATTAAGATTAATAATATAGCCCAGTTGACAACTAAGGCCATGTCAGGGCTTTCACCACGTTAAATCTGACCACGTATATTAAAAGCACTTGAACTAAAATGCATCAAAACGCTACACTCACACAAGCCCATGAAGATGAAATAAACAATAAACACGGTGAATAAATTCAAATTTTCGTCTTTAAAAAGCCTTTCACGAGGTGAATGAAAAGATCACACTAAGCGTAACAATGACGGTAGTATATTAAACAAGAGGCAAAGCCTTCAAGGCTCACGTCTGATTTTTATTACTATGGCAGGCATGGGAATTCCCATGACAATTCCCATGCCTGTATAGAGAGAATACTGTTATGTAGACACTTGTGCATCTGAAAACAGAATTAATTTTTATTTTACTGTGTAAATTAAATTATTTATGTGCATTAAATTACCCCTACCCCTTTCTCAATCAATCAATCAAATCAATCAATCAATCAACCAATCAATCAATCAATCAAATCAATCAAATGTATTTATTGTCTTCAATGAAGAAAATCTTTTTTGAGCGTGCACTTAAATGTAAAAATGGCGGAACATTATATAATAAACTAAGACATAAAATACATGCATAAAAGCACATGTTATTCACATAAACCAATTAAGTTTGTCACACACACACACACACACCCCGCCACACCCCCTCCCCCCCTAATAAGTAAACATTAATAGTGAAAAACATCATAATGATAACATCACATCAAACGGTAAAATATAATAAAGTAATACTATTCAGTACACACACAAGCACTCACACACACGCGCGCGCGCACACACGCGCACGCACACACACACACACACACACACACACACACACACACACACACACACACACACACACACACACACACACACACACACACACACACACATATGCGCGCGCACGCACACACACACACAAGATACAGAAATAAATGTGTTCATAAAATGTGAAAAAGGCATATAAATAAAGACAATAATCCAATGTATTGAAAACCAAATGAAAAGGATGGCACAAACAGAAATCTCTGAACAGACAGACAGGCAGGCACGCAGGCAGACAGACAGACAGCCACACACACACACACACACACACACACACACACACACACACACACACACACACACACACACACACACACACACACACACCACACTTGGATAAAGGTAAACAGAGCAAATAAATGACATTGTTAAAAGGGAAAACAATATCACAATTTGCATAAAAATTATAGGACTGAAATTAAACAAGCATACAAATGTGTTTTTTTAAAGAACAACCCAAGGTAAAAATGGATGTACAAAACAAGTACTGTATGTAGAATCAAATTATTTCACTGACTAAACCGTCCCCCTACGCCCCCCCCCCCTCTCCACCCACACCCCACACCTCCACCTCACCCACACACACATGATAAAGCATCAATTTAGTTAAAAGTAAGCAAGCATAGGAATAATTAATTGCACAAATCAATTTCTGTGTGTAAAATAAATCAAATGTAAACTATTTCACGGACTGACACCCCCCACCCCCCCACACACACACACACTCACACATATAAGCCATCAAGCTAAAAGTACATGGAGAACAATCCAAAGGTAAACAAGGTGTACAAAACAAATACTTGTAATGTAAGATCAAATGTAAATTATAGCACAGACTGAACCGTCCCCCTCCCCCCTCCCACCCCTCCTCCCCTGCTCTCCCATCCTCTCCATGCACACACTAACACACTCCTCTAAACATCAGGACCATAAAATACATGGCATGGTATCACACATAAAATAATTAATGTAAAAGCAAATGGAACAAGAAATGATATTAACATAGCACCTACGTCCATGCCCTCTTCCCCCACATAAGCACACACACACACACACACACACACACACACACACACACACACACACACACACACACACACACACACATTTGCCGCCATTGTTCCTTCACAGGAAGGGGAATGCTGCAGGCAGGGCCACCAGACCAACCAGTTCACAGGCCACTATTCAACAGGCGCACCGCTGTGGGCAGATAAGACCGCCTCAGCCTATCGGTCCTAGCACTAAAACTGATCAGCCTTCCTGATCTTGAAGACACCTGGGCCTGCAACACTTCACACAGAGGGTGACTGGGGTCACATTGAATGGCCCTCAACCGCCTGAGTGCTCTCCGCTCGAACAGCTCCTGCAGGCCATCCACAGGCCTGCCGATCAGCCTGCCAGCTGTCTTGACGATCTTCGACAGCCTGGCCCTGTCGAGTTCTTTGAGGCTGCCGAAGGAGCTGAGGAAGTTGAAGGTAAGCACCGACTCCACTGTAGCTTGATAGAAGAGCTCCAGCAGCCTCGGGCCCACCTCAAACTTGTTGAGCTTCCTTAGGAAGAAGAGGCGCTGGTTTCCCCTCTTGAGCAGGGCCTGGGAGTTGGCGGACCAGTCAAGCCTGCTGTCGATGATGGATCCCAGGTACTTGTACTGATCCACCATCTCCACCACCTCCCCCCCGATGAACAGTGGAGCCGGCGTAGGCGGGTTCCTCCTGAAGTCGACAACCATCTCCTTGGTCTTGGCCACGTTCAGTAGGAGATGGTTGTCATCGCACCAGCCAACCAGCGCCTCCACAGCATCCCTGTAGGAGCTCTCGCTGGTCAGGATGAGGCCTTTCTTTCAAATTTAATTATATGTATGTTTATATTATGCGCATGTAACATAGTGGAACCCTATTTTTATTTTTGGCAAACAAGTAAAATTGAAAAGCATATTGACCAAGCTTTCAGAAAAACATAGTGACCAAACCCCCCCTCCCACCTCCCCCCCCCCCCACCCCCCACCCACCCGCCGGTGTAAGGGGGGTCTACGGACACCTGTAGTAGGCCTACAGTCTTTGCCTGTAGGTCTAAGCCTCTTACTGTTAGAAAATTAATAATTGAAGTTGCGTAATTCGTAAGGCCATACTCCTGATCTGTTACTGTTTTAAACTGATTGTTCATGCGATGAAAACTTGTTCCACATCATCTACATTTCTGTAAGATATTTTATATTAGTCCTAATATTTTATTTTCGTGTCGTTAATTTCCCTCCCCCATCTGCCACAAAGCAAAGGTCAAGGTCACAGCCAGCAAGCTCATCCATGTTTATCTTCCCCTGTACAGTCTTTGCACATGGTGATCAATCGTCTAGGCCTACCAAAGGATTCGTACGTCGAAGGCAGTAAAATCGACGAACACTGGATTTTCCGTATATATTTTTTCAAGACTGAAATGAATGTGGGCTAAATGTTAGGTACGTCGTCTTGATTATGAGTTAAGGCGTGATCTCTTATTCTCTAGGCCTAGGCCTTGTTGCCGGAAGTGCGATAGGCTAAGCATTGCATGCGCAGAGATGATGTGCGAATGAACACGAACAACCGTTGTCAAACTCAAAGGCGCAAATAAAACGAAACAACCGGGCCGTCAACGCACACACTCGGTGCATCCATTTGTTACAGAAAATATAAGTTAACGACGTTAAAATGTACCTATTTGTACACACCTGAAGTCTTGTGTTTCTTTTTAAAGAGCATTTTTGTATATCTAATGGAGAGTCTTCTTTCCAGTATCTACTCGGTAGAATACAACACAACAGTAATCTCTGCAACAAATGATTCTCTTTCTTTTGTTCCTTATCAATGTATCTGACTGCTTTGATCGTCATGACTTGAAGGCTCACGTCAAAATCAAGTATCCTGCTAACTTTAACCCTCTAACATCTTATGTTTGTTGAGAAAACGGCAACGTTAAAGTTTCAGTGGAGAGTGAGAGTCTTCTTTAGTTTGAAGAGTGTGACTGAGTCAAGGTTAAAGGTTGCACAACAGTAATCTCTGCAACAAATGATTATCTTTATTTTGTTCTTTATCAATGTATCTGACTGCTTTGATCGTCATGACTTGAAGGCTCACGTCAAAATCAAGTATCCTGCTAACTTTAACCCTCTAACGCCTTATATGTTTAGAGAAAATGACAACGTTAAGGTTTGAGTCAAGGTTAAAGGTCGGGGCCACGGACACAACACACACACACACACACACACACACACACACACACGCGCGCGCGCGCGCGCACACACACACACACACACACACACACACACACACACACACATACACACAGACACACAACCGAACATGTACGATACAATAGACTCACTTTGTTTTTTTTAAAAACGACGTGAGCCAAAAAGGATAAAAACATGACGTAAAAACAGTTAAAGTGTATTAGTTCAAATACGTAGCTAAAAGTTGCAAAATGTATTTTAAGATTACATCAAGCGTAGAAAGGAAAACCTATCCACTTCTAAATGAAAACTGTTACAAGTTAAAATCAGTATCAAATAATTAAACATCGTGTCAGGTGGAACATCACGAAACAACATTTTCGTTGACTCCGCAGTGTAGTGTTTCCTTCTAATGTCATATAAATCCCAGCAGTCCAAAAGGACATGACAAATGGAAATTGGAGAATCGCATGCTACACAATAAGGCGGGTCCTCTCCTTTCAATAGAAAGGAATGCATAAAGTGTGTGCTAAACAAACTGCACAGACAAAAATAAATAACTGTAGTTTTGATTTATATCATTATGATTGTTGCAAATTACTAAAGACTTCCATCCAATGATCCGGCAACTGTGTGTCGTCTGAAATAATCATGCTTGATGTATGAAAGTGGAAATAATTGCCAACTGAAGCAGAGTACAGTATTTGTTGGAGCAATGTCACAGGTTTAGGAAAATATCTTGCAGAATGGCTCGAAATGCAAAAGTGTGAACGCGATTTGATACATTGTTGTTAATAGGTCAAGGATTGAGACTCATCTACCTGTCCTTAGCTTATATGTCCTTGGAAGCTTTTAGTTGTGGAAAAAAGCATTTGAATGAGGAATGTTGTCTCTTCTTTCTTCTGCTTTTAGACGAAACAAAATCCACAAAATCATACAGTTTGATGTGGTTTAATTTTTAATTATATTTGGTATTTAGTTTGCTTGGTTTTTGTTTTATTTTTTTTAAATTTAATTGATGCCATAAAGAGTCTGCAAAAAGAAAGAACACACGGTCTCATCAAGTCATAATTAACTTTATTAATCGATAGTGTACAACGCCATTTCTTCCCTTGCAACTGAATTCACTACATACTACGATAAAGCTTCTCCATCTCCCCATACTTATAGCCTCAAATCTGATCTGTTAGGTTACAGCCAAAAGGATTTCCGAGGTAAGAGTGTTTGGTCGGCCAACCAACCGCATGTGATCGTGATACCAAAATAGCAGAATACATGGGCTTGGTGGTGTACTGTCGTGATAAACAAACTTTATGGAAAAAATACCTGTTTTCTTTTCAACGTCTTTAAGTGTAAGCTATGCTCATGTAGTAGAATGTATCGACTGATGCTTTAATTTTATAGAAAATGTCATTTATTGACAGAGGCATCCGCACACATTTGTTATTTGATGAATCAGAGGGGTTTTGTTGTCATTGTTGTTTTACCTTTATTTTTTTCCAATCTGTTTCTAATGTAGAGGAACTGAATGTTTCTAATTGTTGTTTGTTGTTTGTTGGTTTACCCTGGATAAAAGACTCCAGGAATCATCCCAACGGCCGAAGCACTTGAACACTATTGTACAAGTGCATCAGCTACGGATGATAACATTTACGTGTGTGACCGTTTTTGAGTACCCCGCCACACTCCGTCTTCGGGGGATTTTGGAAACTGATGATGTTATGTTAGGAGCTTGTCACGACTAATGACAATCCCCGCATAGCTATGCATAGCATAAACAACATTTTGATATAGCCTTGGTGTTCTAGCTTGTGTCAACTGGTCAGACAAAGCCTTATGCCAAGGCCGAATGTTTATAATTAATTGATATCAAAACAATGCCGTATTTGTTTTCGAAATAGTGTCGTTTCATTTGGAAATAGTTGTAGTCATCTTTTTTATCCGTTTTCTTTACATTTATTTAAATAATCTCTGCCCTTCTTAAACACAACATTAAGAAACTAACGTAGGTACAAACTCTTAGTAAACTTGTACTTTTTTAACCTTAGAATACAAATTATCGTAACTTTTCATCATTCCTAAACGCATACATTTAGATTTCCTAAATACTTATTTTAACGTATGCAGCATATCACAAATGTATTAAACATCAAACTATTGAACTCCATGTGCAATAAAGTCAATCAATCAATAATGCTTGATTAGTTTCAAGATCAAGAAAGAGGAATTTGATTTTAAATCCCCAGTCAAACATCAATCCTTTCATTGGTTGCGTTTCTTTGTAGACCAGCATACACTCATGTGACTGAACATGGATTTGTTGTTTGTTTGTGTGTTATGGATTTGGTTGTTTTGGGGACGAAAATGCCAAAACAAAACGCACAAATGAAAGAGTCTGCTTTGCATTTGTAGATATCCATAAAGCCAGCTGCGTCCTGATGACGTCGCATGTAAATTATACCATGGCAACTTTTGAAAAAAGCTTCCAGATAAACACCACAATTCAGTCACTGACTGCCCACAAGTTTGTGCCTTGGGACAATCCTGATAACATTGTCAGTGCAAATGTGGAGTTTTTGGCGAGCCAAATCAAAAACACATTAATTGTGTTCTTGTTTCTGATTGGCGGACCAGGTAACGTCATCAACATGGCGGTGTTCTGCAAACAGGGGTTAAAGGATCGTGTCAACATGTGTCTTTTCGCCTTGGCTTTGGCTGATGAAATCAATGTGATGACACTCATTCTTGGGAACAGCGAAGCCCTGTATCTACAGTACACTACAGGGGGAAAAGAAGGCCCGTTTAAGATGTTCCTAAATGCCAACTATTTCAGAGTTTTGTATGGGTTTGTTTATGTGTCCTCCATCCTCTCGGCAATCGTTGCATGTGAGAGGTGCTACTGTGTGCTGAGTCCTCTCAAATACCAAACGAAACTGTCCTCTAACACCATGGCTGCTATTATAGCTGCTGATTACATTTTTGTAATAGGGCTGTTCTTTCTTGTTTTGGGATTCAGATATCGCGCCACAAGCTTTTATGATCCAGAGTCTGGAACAAGCAGGACAACATACACGTTTACCGATTTTTACAAAGAGCACAGAGACATTCTTGACTTCCTTTACGGGGCATTCATCGGTGTTGGATTATCAACGTTGGTGATTGTAGTTGTGGTGGTGACAACATTAATTACTGTGGTGAAGCTTTCTCAGATCGTGACATGGCGTAATGAAGCATCCGTTTCTATCTCCTCCAAGGAGGTAGCCCTCACGAAAATGTTGATTTGTACCTCTGTCTTGTTTGTGATTTGCATTATACCTGTTAGCTTGACCCGCTTCCTGGCCTTTGTTTTCCGAGAATTTAATCCAGGAAGACGCCATCATAATTTGTTCTTGTTATGTGTGTCTATTGGCGAGTTATTCATTTTCGTGAACTCCAGTTTTAATATAGTGGTGTACTATGTGATGGGCTCTCGATACAGACAGACCTTCTGGTCTTTGTGTGGAAGGCGTGCTGATAAGAAACAGAAAACACGTGTCATGACTGGGTCTGACTGAAACGAGAACAAATACATGTCACTGGAAACATAATCGTAAGTTCAAGTTCAAGTATACTTTAATATCTCCTAAAGAGACAGTCAGAATATAAGTGTGAATTACCATCAGTTACATCCGTAGCAATAAACTCTGGCACAAGTTAGAAAGCATTAACTTTGATCTCAATGATACATTTTTTTAAAAACAGCTCAACCCAAGCACCACATTGCTGAATGACGACTGCATCACGGACATCGAAACTGTCTATTTCTGTCTTTTTTTAAGCGTTTAGAGGTAACGTTTGGAATAGGAGGTGTCATGCTTGATTTGCTCATGTCTTACATAAATGACCGTACATTCTCTGTCATTATGAATGGAGTTCTATGTACTTACTCATCTTTCAGATATGGAGTCCCACAGGGCTCAGTGTTGGGCCCTGGTCTCTTTACTCTCTACTCACAGCCATTGTCTGATATGATTGTTACACATTCATGCGATTTCCACACATATGCCGATGATACTGAGGTGTCACAGAGTGGTGCCCCTGGGGATGTTTCTCCCATTCAGACTAGCATTGAGAGGTGTGCCAATGATGTGCTAGGATAGATGAACAACAACAAGTTCAAGCTTAACACAGATAAGACAGAGGTCCTGCCTGTTGGTTCCCCGGTCGTCTAGAATTAATCGACAGTGAGTCCGCAGACGTTGGAGGTAGCAATGTTCCCTTCAAATCATCAGTGAAATACCTTGGGTTTACAATCGACCAAACCCTTTCAATGCATGTCAGTAATGTTTGCCGTTCATGTTTTCTTGAACTGAGACATATTGTGGCCAATCGGTCATTCCTCTCAACCAGCTCATGCAACCGCTTTGCTACAGCACTTTACTCACATCTCGCCTCCATTTCTGTAGCTCTCGATTTCTGTTTTTTGAACGTTCCTAATGTGAATTTAAAGTCTTTTGAACAACGCAGTTTTGGTTTGTGAGCCCCTACTGTCTGGAATTCCTTGCCTGTTCACCTCCGACATCAATCAGCACTTCCCGCTTTCAAACCCCAATTAACTCAAAACTCATCTGTTTCAAAGAGCTTTCTCTCTGAAACTTTCACGTAAATTAGTTGATGGTCGAATGAATGCGTAGAATGATGGTGTATGTTAGCCCCATTGCGTGTGAATCAACCAATGTGAGTGCCTAGAGTTTAATTCTGAAGAAATGCGCTGTCTAAATACCATGTATTATTATTACTGTTTTTGTTTTTTTACTCAGTAAAAGTGTCTTGTCTGCCTGCCTCTGTCCTTTCTTTTTGTCTGTGTCTCTGTCTCTCTCTATCAGTCTTTGTGTCTGCCTCTGTCTCTATTTGTTCCTGTCTTTCTGTCTCTCTGACTTTCTTTCACTCGTCTTTTCTTATAGCACAAAATGAAAATAAATAGGCCCTAATTTTGCCAACGAGAGATTCGGCTACGCTTATTTATTTGCTTTCATTCAAAAGAAATAACCTGTGTAACTGTGTGTGAACGATTTCAGAGAAACAAACATGGTAAAGAAACAGGTACCTTTGAGCTGGGAAATTCGACACTTCACTTTACTTCATGGCTAAGTGCCCAAGGCACGAAACGACGAATTTCCCAGTTCAAAGGTACCTTTTTCGTCACCATTCTTTTTCAAAATATTGATTCGAAAGGTACAGCAGTCAACATTTCATCATCCTTGTGTGTGAAATATCTTTGTTTTAAAAATTGCCAATTCACAATATACCACTTTAATGAATGTCTTCCTGTTTGTTTATGTGTTCATATCTCACATGGTTATGCTGGAGATTTTACATTTAATATTCACGGGATCACAACTCTCTCTCTCTCTCTCTCTCTCTCTCTCTCTCTCTCTCTCTCTCTCTCTCTCTCTCTCTCTCTCTCAATTAATACCTATACGTTAGGCAAGGGCAGCAAATAAAAATAATTTTATTAGTCAAGATTTGTTTTCCTGAAAGCAAATCGTGCGTCTCTGCAACATCCCTGTAAAGGTTCCGCCACGCATGCACAGACAGATAATGTGCAAATAGCTTAGTAGAGGAGGAGCTTTGGGACAACATCTTTCGGAAGTAGACAAAAATCTGAACCTTACCTCAGGGGCTTCTTTATATTCTGAAAGTCAAAAACAATATGGGCTCTACAAGACTATTGTTCTCTCGTTTGTGGTCTAGTCACGTGCGTTTCAACGCGTTACCTCACAATGGATCTGCCCAAAACTAGAGTGTGTGTACACACGCGTGCACACTCAGCCACACAATAAAAGTACATGGAGACAACCCATACAGGTATGAATATGCAGGTTCTTTAAGTTGTTTCCATCAAGCTTTTCCAGTAGACACCTAATATTAATTTCATTAAAAAAAGAAACATAAAAAAATAAGAAACAAATAAACAACTCCCTGTTCCCAAATGCCAGTGCAAACAAACACATTAATAACATATATTACAATCTATGTACATGATTTGACTATACTGCAGAGTTTTGAAAGTGATAAAGATATTGATTGAATGAATAAGTAAAACGATTCCTTAACCTAAAGATAAGTCCAATTCACTTCAAAATGGTAGAGATGGTTTTCACGTCATACTTTATAACATAGAGCCTTATATTGCGTCGAACGCAAAACTCCCAGATCTGATGTGTTATTTCATTGCATGTCTCTGAATGACTGGTTCCCATCTTTGACACACAAGCAACAGCAGTTGTATTGTCCATCATAAGCCTAACATGCACACTTGTTTTGTTTGCAACAAAGGATTTTAGGGCTAACAGTCCAGCCTTTAATTCTAATACATTAATACTGTCCTGTGCTTCATTGGGGTTCCACTGACCCCCTGTCTTTCCTAAGGTGCTTGAGCAGCCCCAGCCCGTAAGAGAAGCGTCTGTATAAAGAATCAAGTTTGGCTTTCCGGGGTCTGATTCAATATCATTATCAGAGGTCATTATGTTTTCTTTCCACCATAGCACGTCTGTCTTTGCTTTATCTGATAAAGTCAGAGTGGCATCATAATTGCCCTTATGTGTCTGCAATGCATCAACTTTGTCTTTCTCCATGCATCTGTACCATAGAGGCCCAAACTTCACACCAGGAAAGCTGGCTATCACTAATCCAATAAACTGAGCCATTTCACGAATTGTGATGGGTTTATGCGTTAACAGTTTACAGGCTGCACTATACAGTTGTTCCTTCCTGTCTAGCGTTAGATTAACTGCCATTTTCGTGGAATCAATTTCCACTCCTAAATACGTTATTTTGCGGGTGGGGGTCAAGACTGATTTATGTGGGTGGACTACAAAGCCCAATTTGTCTAAAAGCGAGAGAGTCTGCTTCATATTGTCAATACATTCGTTTTCTGTGTCCCCAAACAACAAGCTGTCATCAATGAAAATGGTGGAAATAAACCCTAACAAATGCATTTGTGCCATAACTGGCTTCAACAGTTTGGTGAAGAGCCTTGGGCAAGATGCTAGACCATTGGGAAACGCTGTAAACTGATAGAGAGTTTCTTTCCAAACAAACTTCAAGTACTTCTGTGACGTTCTGTTGATATGTACAGATAAATAAGCATATTTTAAGTCTATGGAGCAGAAGAAACAATCTCTTGTAACTAGCGTCAGGGCATGTTTTAATGTTTCCATTTTAAAATGGTGATACTCGACACTCTCGTTTAGTTTTTTCAAGTTTAAAATCATTATCCACCTATTGTCTTTTGGGGGTCTTACGAATATAGAGGAATTGATTTCCCCATCTTCATGTTCACTTTCTACGATAACCTGCTTTCTCAATAAATCTTTTACCTCTGAATCAATATTTTGTATCTGTTCAGCAGAAAAGGTTGTTGCATGGATTTTTGGTTGTGTTGGGACATCAGTGAGATCTATGTCCACACCTTCGACCATTTTTAAAACATCTTGATAAATAGTTATGTTTTCCCATTCATGTATGTGCTGACTAATTTGTCCTGCCTTGAAATGCAATGCTTTTTCCTCTAACTCCAATATCGTCTTCTCTACATATTGTCTCACCTGGTTTCCATCTGGCTGCTCTTCCAATACATGGTGTGTTGTTATTGTCTTCCCCTGTTCCTGGGGAATCCCCTGTGTGTCCTGGTGCCCCGCCCCCTGTGGCTGAAGTTCCCCCGGTGGTTGTGGGGAAAACTGTGGCCTAAAAAAGGCTTGCTGCTGGTGGCGTTCCGTTTGTAGGGGTGTGCTCTGTATGATCCTGAGTGTTGGGGTTGGGACTGTGTTTTTGCTTTGTATGACTCCTTGGCTATTCTTTCATTGCCACAGATGGAGGCGAAGTCTTTTGGCAAAGACGGTTGTAGTTGATATCGCCTACGCCGCGAAAGTTCGTGCTGTGCCGTTCCCAGGGAGGCCAGGATATCTCCATTCACAGAGAGAGCTTTGTTTACCTCCTGAGTCAAGAGCGTGTCGCTGGCGCCGTGTGCGCGCGAGCCACTGGCCACGTCAGTGGCGAATGTGTGCAGTGATTGGCTGCTGCTAATGAGCGCTGCAGATGCCTTGGCCAGTATGCTTTGCATGTGGTGTAGCCGCTTGTCGGAGTTTCGAGAGGCACTGTCGAGGTTACATTTTTGTGTGATTTCTTCGTTGATGGTCGGGGCTCTGATCTCCGTGCAGTTCTCGGGGATAAGGTACTTTTGGAGTTTTGTATCCAAACTTTGTTCAGACATTGGGGTCCAAAATCTATTCTGTACAATGTGGGCCAGTTTTGGGTCAACAGCATGTCTGAGCTGTTCAGAATTTTCCAGTTCGTTCTCCAAAACTGAGAAAATGTCATTCTTATCACTATCATTCTCATGCACCTCGACACAAAATGCAGCTTCGCTTTCTTCATCTCTGCTTGCGCCCTGTCCGGGGGAGGGGAACAGCCGACCACACTACTAGGCATATTGTCAGCACCACTGATGGGCGGAATATCGTGTTGGTGATCACCAAACAAAGCAGCCACTTCAGTTTTTTCCACTTTTGACTCTAAGGTGTTCACTTTGTCTACTGATTTGTGTAACACATCACTCACTGACTTCAGTAAAGTATTGGTATCTGCATCCGTACTACCTAGTGTCAGACTTTCTGGAGACTCCACCATTATTAAGCACCGGTTGTTCGTCCCCTTTTATTTGTCATCACACACTATCCGAACATACTGAGTCACATAACCACCATCACACTTTAAAGCGATTTATTCACAACAAATGTCGTTTTTTTTATCTATGAAATCGATTGCACATGATGCAACTGAAACCACATAATGTTTTGAAGATTTTTGTAGGAGATGTCTAGGTTCCTGCAAGTGCAACAAGCGCGTGTCCAAAAAGTGATGAGTACGCATGCGCCCCTTCTATTCATTGGATTGACGTTCAGCTGCATGCTGAGGTCAAATTACATTTATTTCATTGATCTGTGTCTTTTTAAAGTCTTCATTTATTTTATTCCAGAATGTTGTCTATATTACAATCGCAAAAAACAACGCTAATTTAAAGAAGCACCTCCAGACAGACAGATACCCCAACTACAACGTGAAAACTCTAAGTCAACCAGCCTCGCGGCTCCAGTGACCTTGACCTTTGACCAACAACCTTCATGATCTAGATATCCTAACTACCTCTCTGCATGCAAAATGTGAACCTCCCAGGTTCCTGTGTGCAAGCGCAATGTATCGTGCTAAAGGTCTGCGTACCCGTTAACACTATTCACAAGATTTTTCTATTTCCCCATGGCAACACAGTGAGCTGTACATCATATTAAGAGTGGGATATCACTGCGTTGCCATGGGGAAATAGAAATATATCGTGAATAATGTTAACGTGTACACAGACCTTAACATAGTCAGCGACATAGTCGGATAGGAGCAAACAGACAGACTGCAATGAAAACATTGACCAACTAGCATCGCTTCGCCGCTAGTGAAGTGTTGTTTATTTGTTTACATACTCTGGCTAAAACACTCCATGGATCATCCCAACAGCTGAAGCACTTGAACACTATGGTACACATGCATCAGCTAGGGATGAGAACATTTACGTGTGTGACCGTTTTTTATTACCCCGCCACGAGGGCAGCCACCTTCCGTCTTCGCTAGTGAATAAAAGAGAGGAACCGACACGGAAGACAGTCCAACATCCTGGCCAGTCTTTGTCGACACTAACATAAGTCTAATGGAGATTTGAAGGGAAAATTCAGACTCCCCGAAAATAACTATGAATAACGTTTGTGACCATTCTACGCCATCTTGAATCTGACACAGAACATGGGAAATTGAGTGGTGCTTGTATTTGCTTTAATGTTTTGTTTTTTCGTAACAAGATATATGTACATATCTTTAGAAGCCAAGGTTAATTGTATATCCAAGTTAATGATTGTGTCAAATGAATCTTTAATTTAATGTCTTTTCACATAGATCGTGATTTTAGACAACATACAAACATTTTTTGGAGAAAAAAAAAGAAGGTAAAATAACATGCATAAGAACGACATATTAAAAAAAGTAAAGAAAACCTCTACAGTAGTCTTCCAATAGTTGAGGACCGCATTGCTTTTGCAATTACAGTAATGTCAATTTCTGCATCATTTAAAATCTCCTTGGTATTATTATACTTACGAAAAAAGTCCATATTGATCATTCGATATTTAGAGAGCAATACTGGGCATTCTAATAGTAAGTGATGAATTGATAATTTATCATTACAAAGACAGTTAGTTTCCAAGTATTTAGTTTTCCATGAATTGAGTCGTATCTTGTACACTAAACTAACTATCGATCTACTGTGCATAAAAATGTTAGATCTAAAGTCAGATGAGTTGATGTAAGTAGATTTTTCCAATAAACAGTAAATTTCATGTGTAGATAATGCCAGTTTCTCATTAGAAACCAAGTTAGAGTTATTAAAAGCCCCTCTTTTGGCAGCTCTATCAGCAACTTCATTCCAAAAGAGTCCACAATGAGATGGCACCCAGCAAAAATCAATACCAATACCTTTTGCAACAATACAATGAATCAACTGTTTAATTTCAAAGACAATGTCGTTACGAGTTTTACTGTTACTTTGGTTTAGAGTTTGTAAAACTGATTTTGAATCCACACAAACTAAAATGTTATAAATTGAATATGGTAGATCATAAACAAAATTCTAAAGCTCGCATTATTGCATATAATTCAGAAGTAAATATTGAAATGCCTTTGCCTAAATAGTATGACTTTTCTATTCTAAGTGATGGAATAACAAAACCTGCTCCACTGTCTGACGTTTCTAAGACTGAACCATCAGTGTAAATTCTTAGATGATTTGAATATTTTGAATCTAAATGAAGTCGAACGTCAGAAACTAATTGATTAACTTCTTCATCTTTTTTGTAACTGGTATATTCTATATCAAATTTTGCATTTCTTTGTTCCCATGGTGGCATTAGTGGTATAATAGGCATGGCTGAGATATTGTGGATATCTACCTTACTTCTACTTATAACGTCTTCAGTGAAATTCTTGATTGGCTGAAGAAACGCTATATTTTTTGCTCGCTTTGGATAATCTGTCTCTGAGTCTGTGAATATTTCCTCCTTTATATTGTTGTCAATAGAGAGACCTCTTACTATATATTTTGAGGCAGATAACTTTCTATATTCAGCTAATGACATTATATTGCTCTCTTTATATGTTCTAAGAGTGTTAGAGTGCATAGGAATACCAAGTGCTAGTTTGATAGCTTTACTGTCTATGCTTTGTAACTTATTTAAAAGAGTGTTTGATGCACTGAAATAAACCTCTTGCCCATAGGATAGTATTGATCGAACTAAAGAATTTGCAAGATGTAGTAATGTTTTGGTATTTTGACTCCATGATTGTTTGTTTCTAATTTTCAGAAAATATAAGTATTTTTCTCGCTTTTGAAATCAAATACTCAATATGAACTGTCCAATTTAATTTTGATGTAAAATATACACCTAAGAACTTAACTGAATGCTTATAAGCAAGAATGTTTCCATCCAATACTAACTGAGGTAGAGTTTTAGGATTTTCACCATTATTGAAAAGCATAAGATAAGTTTTTTCTTTTGATAACATCAATCCATTTTCTTTCATATATTGATTTAAATTATCAAGTTCTCTTTGGTATATGTTCTGAACATGATTAACTGATCTTTTGTTAGTATGTTTTCTTAAAGATGTGTTGACCCAAATAGCTATATCATCTGCGTATTGCACAGCATTTGTTGTCTTCGATTACAGATCCTTGTGGAATGCCTATGTCAACTGTTTTAGCTGAAGAGTAAACATCTCCCCAATCTTACTCATATGACATATCTGAAAGTATAATTTGACGTGACTGATAAAGTCAAATCTGTTATTCCGATTTTTTTTCAATTTATAGAACAGTCTGCATGCCAAACCTATCATAAGTTTCCGCCATCAAAGATGTGGCAAGTGTACTTTTTCTTTTGGAGAAACTGTTTTTAATTTTAGTTGTAAGTTAACTAGCGTATCTATGGTTGCAACGACCTTTTCGAAACCCAGCTTGACAATGTAGAATAATATTTATTTTTCGCAGTGCCTTAGAAACAATCTTGTCTGATAAATTTTCCTCTAATATTTTACTGGCATGAGAAGTCTAAAGCTATTGCGTCGATAACTATTACTGTGAATCGCGGTTTACCTGTTTAGGTATAGGAACTACAATTGACTGCTTCCAGGATTTGGGGAAGGCTTCATTTAACCAACAAGTTTTGGTAAAACGAGGCATAGCAATTCTTCCAGTTATAAGGGTAAATGGCATACAGTTGATAAGATATGCCATCCAAAACCAACAGAGAAATTATTGAAGAAAATGATTTCCAGTGATTCAATGAATTCATTCAAACTGGAATTGGAGCGTTAAGATAGTGCGTATTATCAGTCTTTGGATCAGTGTATGTATTTTTGCATTACTCTTCCGTTCCATAATGAAGACTATCAGCACCATATTTGATGAAAGCTGTTGTTAGTAAATGTTTTCCAGAAACAGTTCAGCTTTTTCTTTGGCTTGGAAAACTGCTTATTTTCTATCTTTATGGAGATAGAATGGTATATGTGAAGCACATTTTCATTTCTTTAACCGTTCCTGCTTTATGATATTATTTTGATTCAGAACACTTCACAGTACTGCAAACATAGTCAATAATTTTTCTTGGCTATGGCCAATACTTTGTTGACTCTGAATTTTAGCTCTGTTCATGTCTTGAAAAAGT
>CM065704.1:11575152-11577652 GCA_017654935.2 Phymorhynchus buccinoides
AACATCCCCCCCCCCAACCCCCACCCCCCACCGGGACAATAACCCCTAGGGCAATAACCCCCCTCGGACTCGAACAATCTCTCCTATCCTCCACCCGACATAATTTTTTTTGCCTGTTATTGAGCTTACAATAAGTTACCACACACACAATCTGTGCATCTTTTGCGCATGCGCGTACACCCTCACACACACACACACACACCACACACACACACAACACACACACACACACACACACACACGCACACACACACAACACACACACAAACAAACACAAACAAACACACACCACACAAATAAACACACACATACACAAACAAACACACGCACACACATGTACGCACGCATACACACACATCCAAACTTGCCGGTTCACAAAAGCCTTTGAAATCTAGTACGCATTTAATTAATTACTTTAGTGCATTTCCGTGGTCTTTTTAAAGTCTTCATTTATTTGATTCCAGAATGTTATCTATGTCACAATCTCTGTAAACAAAACACTAATCAATCAAAGACAGATACCCCAACTAACAACGTGAAAAAACTCTAATCAACCAGGCCTCGCGGATCCAGTCACCTTAATCGTTGAACAATAACCTTCATCTTCGAAACTTGAACCTAGATTTCCTAACTACCTATCCGCCATGCAAAGTGTGAACCTCCCAGGTGCCTCCGTTCAAACGCAAAGCATTCGTGCAAAGTTCTCGTACCGTTAACACTTTATTCACATATTTAGTTTCCCCCATGGGAACACGTGAGCTGTAGTCATATTAACGAGTGGGATCACTGTATTGCCATGGATAAATTGGAATATCTCTGAATAATGTTAAAGTGTACACAGACCTTAACATAGTCAGCGACATAGTCAGATAGGAGCAAAACAGACAGACTGCAATTGAAAAACATTAACAGCCAGGCAATCGCTTCGCCGCTAGTGAAGTGTTGTTTGTTTGTTTGTTACATTTTGGTGTTTGTTTACATACTCTTGCAAAAGACTGCAGGGTTCATCCAACAGCCGAAAGCACTTGACACAACTATGGTGCAAAATTGCATCAGCTAGGGATGAGAACATTATGTTGTGGTTTTTTTTTTTTTGGGGATTTTAAACAAAAATTTTTTGGAATTACCCCTCCACCGAGGGCAGCAAACACTCCGTTGCGCTAGTGAATTAAAGAGAGGAACGACGCCAAAGACAGTTCAACATCTTGGGACAGAATCTTGGCAGACACTAACTTAAGTCAACGGAGGAGACATGAAAGGAAAATTAGATACCCAGACAATTACATATGAATAACGTTTGTGGCATTCTTACGCCATCTTGCATTGACCAAGAGCAGGGAGAAAATTAAAGTGGTGCTTTATTTTTTAATGGTTTCTTTTTCTTCGAGCAAGATGTAGCAGTCACATATCGTTAGAAGCTTTCCTGACAAATCTAGCTTAGTTCCATTCATAGAGCATCCGAATTAATGATTTGTCAAGACAGGAGCTAGGTCACCTGGCTGGTCTAAGATCGACGTCAGGATACTAACAGTTCTTATATATGCATGACTGTTGCACATGTCATTATGTGACACAGCACACACACACGGACGTGTGCACGCATACACACACACACACACACCACACACAACACAGCACACAACACACACAACACACACACACACACACACACACACATGGACGTGTGCAGCACACAAAAAACAACACAAACACACACAAAACATACACGCACCCGCACGCACACGCACACACGCAGCACGCCGCACACACACCACCAACACACACACACACACACACACACACACACACAAACACAAACACACACACAACACACACACACCACACACACACACACACAACCACACACACACACTTACACACAACATCTCAATATATTATCAGGGAAACAAGACGAGCATGATAGAGCCACACAATTTCATCTCCTGGGAAGACTACACAAATAAAATATCGACAGATACACGCAAAATCAGCATAGAATCGGATTAGCTAAAAAAGCGACAGGCAAAAAAGTAGTGACAATGTAAACATAACAACAGGAGGGCCCAATGCTCATCAAATGCACACAAACATATCTCTATCTCTTTGTCTCTCTCTCTCTATCTCTCTCTCTCTCTCTATATCTCTCTCTTCTCTCTCTATCTCTCTCTCTCTTCTCTCTCTCTCTCTCTCGTCTCTATCTCACACACTCTCTCTTCCTAACCTCTAATCCTCTTCTTCTCACCATGCCAATCATTTCTTGAACTAACATATATTTTTGTTACATCAATATAAACATTTTAATACACAACTTATACAGATTTGAAAAATAATCAAAAACATCATGTTTGTTAACCAACGTTTGCAAATACCAGCACCAGTGGGCAATAGACATGTTAGTTTCATCAAAACATTTTCTAAGTTCATTTCACTTTATCTTTAAAAAAAAAATCAAATTTAACTTTTAAACACACGCATACACATACGCGCACATGCACGCACA
>CM065704.1:11582652-11602652 GCA_017654935.2 Phymorhynchus buccinoides
ATCGTGTAAAGGGTCCACCTGAGTACAGTGAGCGAAAATAGTAGAATGATTTTTAGACAGAATTATGTCGCGTGAATCATGCCCCACAGACATCTGTGATCTTCACAGTCGGATCGGAATTGCATCGCATCGTACCCAGTGATGCTGGCCCTTGACCTTGATAGGGGAAAGAAGTTGATTCTTTGGTGGAGAGAAGACATCGAGCTTTCGAGCTGAGCTCGTTTTCCAGTTTTATTACTGTAACGAGAAAGCTCAGCAGAGGAGACACTGCATTGATGCCTGACAGCATTAGGTGAAGCTTGTCTTCATTCAACATGCACAGGCCCTCTGTTGTTACAAAGTGTAATGTTTGTTTGTTGTTGTTGTTGTCTTTGTCTTACCCTGGCTTAAACGACTCCAGTGATCATCCCAACAGCCGAAACACTTGAACACTATGTTACAAGTGCATCAGCTAAGGACGAGAACATTACGTGTGCGAGCCGTTTTATATTACCCCAGCCACGCGGGCAGCCACACTCCATCCTCGGAGGATTTCGGAGACTGATGATGTTCTGCCTATGAGCTTATCATGGCTAAACGACAATCCATGCGTAACTATGCAGAACATAACATTTTGATATAGCCTTGGTATTCTAGCTATGTCAATTGGTCTGTCACCGCTTTAATTAAGCTAAGGCGAACGAATTTTAATCAAAAAATAGTGGTCCCCCTGTCAAAGATAGGTATGTAGGTTAAACTGCCTGGCGTTAATTGTACATGCTTCGCCAGTTGAGAGCTGTAGGTGATGTAATCAAACCGGGGGTTATGGAGTAGTCTACCCGGCCTATAGTTCCTCCGGAAATTCTGTTTCTATCCTTTTATCTCATTCTGGACCGAATTCCGAGAAATACTCGGAAAGGGAGAACATCAGTGAGGGCCTAATTCTCGGCGTATTCTCGGAAAAGCAATTTCTGAGTCTGAAACTTGTCTGAATCCATGTTTTCTCATCCCAAACCTTGCTTTTCGAGTTACTTTTCTTCATTACTCTTCCAGCCTTTGTTTCACTTATGTTTGGCACTTCTATTTTAATTTTTAATGTTAAAAATGTAAAAACAAAATTGGGCCCTACGCGAGCCAGCTTTCGTTACTGATAAGGAGACGAATCATTCCGATTATAATGCATGTAACCCTGATTTTTAAACGAAACATAAACTTGGATCAACCAGTAATGCTATCAAAAATGAATGATTGACACTGTTAAGTTTTGTTACGTTTTTTATTTGTCATATTTTTTTCTAGGCAACCCCAGCCCAGTAATGATGTTTGCCTGGGGCAGCAATGTCTTCAAGGGGTTAATATCATTGTTCCCTCATGTAGTTACACTTCCGTGTAATGGATAGCATCTCTACCATATTGCAGCAGTTCCCATTATGTTCACGACGTTAAGACCCTAATAACATGGATATACTGAACAAAAGACGTTGTCAATTAGCATACAAAACAGGAGGGAACGGCTTAGATAATTTTAAAACTTTTATTTAATGATCAGACAAAAGAAAGTACACAATCGCACTGAACCAAATTGCATAACGTGTGTTAAGATTAAGATTAATAATATAGCCCAGTTGACAACTAAGGCCATGTCAGGGCCGTCACCATGTTAAATCTGACCACGTGTATATAAAAGCACGTGAACTAAAAAGCATCAAAGCGCTACGCTCACACAAGCATATGAAGGTGTAATAAACAATAAACACGGTGAATACAACCAAATTTTCGTCTTTAAAAAGCCTTTCACGAGGTGAATGAAAAGATCACACTAAGCGTAACAATGACGGTAGTATATTAAACAAGAGGCAAAGCCTTCAAGGCACACGTCTAATTTGTATTACTATTGCAGGCATGGTAATTACCATGACAATTTCCATGCCTGTATAGAGAATACTGTTATGTAGACACTTGCGCATCTGAAAACAGAAATACTTTTTATTTTACTGTGTAAATTAAATTTATTCTGTGCATTACAATTACCCCTACCCCTTTCTCAATCAATCAATCAAATCAATCAATCATCAATCAAATCATCAATCACTCAATCCATCCATCAATCAAATGTCTTTATTGTCTATCAATGAAGAAAAATCTTTTTTGAGCGTGCACTTAAATGTAAAAATTGCGGGAAACATTATATAATAAAAATAAGACATAAAAATACCTGCATAAAAAGCACATGTTTTCACATAAACCAATTAAGTTTGTCACACACACACACACACACACCTCCCCACAACCCCCTCCCCCCCTAATAAGTAAACATTAATAAGTGAAAAACATCATAATGATAACATCACATCAAACGGTAAAATATAATAAAGTAATACTATTCAGTACACACACAAGCACGCACACACACACACACGCGCGCGCGTACACACGCACGCAAGCACGCACACACCACACACACACACACACACACACACACACACACACACAAACACACACAACACACACACACACACACACACACACACATGCGCGCGCACGCACACACACACACACTAGATACAGAAAATTAAATGTGTTCATAAAATGTGAAAAAGGCATATAAATAAAGACAATAATCCAATGTATTGAAAACCAAATGAAAGGATGGCACAAACGGAAATCTCTGAACAGATAGACAGAGCAAGGCACGCAGGCAGACAGACAGACACAAACACACACACACACACACACACACACACACACACACACACACACACACACACACACACACACACACACCACAAACCAACACACACACACACACACCGACTTGGATAAAGGTAAACAGAGCAAATAAATGACATTGTTAAAGGGAAAACAATATCACAATTTGCATAAAAATTATAGGACTGAAATTAAACAAGCATACAAATGTGTTTTTTTAAAGAACAAACCCAAGGTAAAAAATGGATGGTACAAAAACAAGTACTGTATGTAGAATCAAATTATTTTACTGACTAAAAACCGTCCCCCTACGCCCCCCCCCCCTCAAATCCACTCACACCCCCACACCTCCACCTCACCCACACACACTGATTAATAGCATCAATTTAGTTAAAAGTAAGCAAGCATAGGAATAATTAATTGCACAAATCATTTCTGCTGTTTGTATAATAAATCAAATGTAAACTATTTCACGGACTGACACCCCCCACCCCCCACACACACACACACACTCACACACATACCATATAAGCCATCAAGCTAAAAGTACATGGAGAACAATCCAAAGGTAAACAAGGTGTACAAAACAAATACTTGTAATGTAAGATCAAATGTAAATTATAGCACAGACTGAACCGTCCCCCTCTCCCCCTCCCACCCCCCTCCTCCCCTGCTCTCCCATCCTCTCCATGCACACACTAACACACTCCTCTAAACATCAGGACCATAAAATACATGGCATGGTATCACACATAAAATAATTAATGTAAAAGCAAATGGAACAAGAAATGATATTAACATAGCACCTACGTCCATGCCCTCTTCCCCATAAGCACACACACACACACACAAACACACACCACACAACACACACACACACACACACACACACACACACACACACACACATTTGCCGCCATTGTTCCTTCACAGGAAGGGGAATGCTGCAGGCAGGGCCACCAGACCAACCAGTTCACAGGCCACTATTCAACAGGCGCACCGCTGTGGGCAGATAAGACCGCCTCAGCCTATCGGTCCTGGCACTAAAACTGATCAGCCTTCCTGATCTTGAAGACACCTGGGCCTGCAACACTTCACACAGAGGGTGACTGGGGTCACCCTGGATGGCCCTCAACCGCCTGAGTGCTCTCCGCTCGAACAGCTCCTGCAGGCCATCCACAGGCCTGCCGATCAGCCTGCCAGCTGTCTTGACGATTTTCGACAGCCTGGCCCTGTCGAGTTCTTTGAGGCTGCCGAAGGAGCTGAGGAAGTTGAAGGTAAGCACCGACTCCACTGTAGCTTGATAGAAGAGCTCCAGCAGCCTCGGGCCCACCTCAAACTTGTTGAGCTTCCTTAGGAAGAAGAGGCGCTGGTTTCCCCTCTTGAGCAGGGCCTGGGAGTTGGCGGACCAGTCAAGCCTGCTGTCGATGATGGATCCCAGGTACTTGTACTGGTCCACCATCTCCACCACCTCCCCCCCGATGAACAGTGGAGCCGGCGTAGGCGGGTTCCTCCTGAAGTCGACAACCATCTCCTTGGTCTTGGCCACGTTCAGTAGGAGATGGTTGTCATCGCACCAGCCAACCAGCGCCTCCACAGCATCCCTGTAGGAGCTCTCGCTGGTCAGGATGAGGCCTTTCTTTCAAATTTAATTATATGTATGTTTATATATATGCGCATGTAACATAGTGGAACCCTATTTTTATTTTTGGCAAACAAGTAAAATTGAAAAGCATATTGACCAAGCTTTCAGAAAAACATAGTGACCAAACCCCCCCTCCCACACCTCCCCCCCCCCCCACCCCCCCACCCCCCGCCGGGGTAAGGGGGGTCTACGGACACCTGTAGTAGGCCTACAGTCTTTGCCTGTAGGTCTAAGCCTCTTACTCTTAGAAAATTAATAATTGAAGTTGCGTAATTCGTAAGGCCATACTCCTGATCTGTTACTGTTTTAAACTGATTGTTCATGCGATGAAAACTTGTTCCACATCATCTACATTTCTGTAAGATACTTTAGTCCTAATATTTTATTTTCGTGTCGTTAATTTCCCTCCCCCATCTGCCACAAAGCAAAGGTCAAGGTCACAGCCAGCAAGCTCATCCATGTTTATCTTCCCCTGTACAGTCTTTGCACATGGTGATCAATCGTCTAGGCCTACCAAAGGATTCGTACGTCGAAGGCAGTGAAATCGACGAACCCTGGATTTTCCGTATATTTTTTTTCAAGACTGAAATGAATGTGGGCTAAATGTTAGGTACGTCGTCTTGATTATGAGGTAAGGCGTGATATCTTATTCTCTAGGCCTAGGCCTTGTTGCCGGAAGTGCGATAGGCTAAGCATTGCATGCGCAGAGATGATGTGCGAATGAACACGAACAACCGTTGTCAAACTAAGGCGCAAATAAAACGAAACAACCGGGCCGTCAACGCACACACTCGGTGCATCCATTTGTTACAGAAAATATAAGTTAACGACGTTAAAATGTACCTATTTGTACACACCTGAAGTCTTGTGTTTCTTTTTAAAGAGCATTTTTGCATATCTAATGGAGAGTCTTCTTTCCAGTATCTCCTCGGTAGAATACAACACAACAGTAATCTCTGCAACAAATGATTCTCTTTCTTTTGTTCCTTATCAATGTATCTGACTGCTTTGATCGTCATGACTTGAAGGCTCACGTCAAAATCAAGTATCCTGCTAACTTTAACCCTCTAACATTTTATGTTTTTTTGAGAAAATGACAACGTTAAAGTTTCAGTGGAGAGTGAGAGTCTTCTTTAGTTTGAAGAGTGTGACTGAGTCAAGGTTAAAGGTTGCACAACAGTAATCTCTGCAACAAATGATTATCTTTATTTTGTTCTTTATCAATGTATCTGACTGCTTTGATCGTCATGACTTGAAGGCTCA
The DNA here is from genome assembly GCA_017654935.2 of Phymorhynchus buccinoides. NCBI lineage: Eukaryota > Metazoa > Mollusca > Gastropoda > Neogastropoda > Raphitomidae > Phymorhynchus > Phymorhynchus buccinoides. The sequence continues at coordinate 11,588,249 of CM065704.1, forward strand.
CGTCAAAATCAAGTATCCTGCTAACTTTAACCCTCTAACGCCTTATATGTTTTAGAGAAAATTGACAACGTTAAGGTTTGAGTCAAGGTTAAAGGTCGGGGCCACGGACACAACACACACACACGCCACACACACACACACACACACACCACACACACACACACACACACACACACACACACACACACACACACACACACATACAGACACACACAACCGAACATGTACGATACAATAGACTCACTTTGTTTTTTAAAAAAACGACGTGAGCCAAAAAGGATAAAAACATGACGTAAAAACAGTTAAAGTGTATTAGTTCAAATACGTAGCTAAAAGTTGCAAAATGTATTTTAAGATTACATCAAGCTTACAAAGGAAAACCTATCCACTTCTAAATGAAAACTGTTACAAGTTAAAATCAGTATCAAATAATTAAACATCGTGTCAGGTGGAACATCACGAAACAACATTTTCGTTGACTCCGCAGTGTAGTGTTTCCTTCTAATGTCATATAAATCCCAGCAGTCCAAAAGGACATGACGAATGGAAATTGGAGAATCGCATGCTACACAATAAGGCGGGTCCTCTCCTTTCAATAGAAAGGAATGCATAAAGTGTGTGCTAAACAAACTGCACAGACAAAAATAAATAACTGTAGTTTTGATTTATTTCATTATGATTGTTGCAAATTACTAAAGACTTCCATCCAATGATCCGGCAACTGTGTGTCGTCTGAAATAATCATGCTTGATGTATGAAAGTGGAAATAATTGCCAACTGAAGCAGAGTACAGTATTTGTTGGAGCAATGTCACAGGTTTAGGAAAATATCTTGCAGAATGGCTCGAAATGCAAAAGTGTGAACGCGATTTGATACATTGTTGTTAATAGGTCAAGGATTGAGACTCATCTACCTGTCCTTAGCTTATATGTCCTTGGAAGCTTTTAGTTGTGGAAAAAAGCATTTGAATGAGGAATGTTGTCTCTTCTTTCTTCTGCTTTTAGACGAAACAAAATCCACAAAATCATACAGTTTGATGTGGTTTAATTTTTAATTATATTTGGTATTTAGTTTGCTTGGTTTTTGTTTTATTTGTTTTCCCTAATTGATGCCATAAAGAGTCTGCAAAAAGAAAGAACACACGGTCTCATCAAGTCATAATTAACTTTATTAATCGATAGTGTACAACGCCATTTCTTCCCTTGCAACTGAATTCACTACATACTACGATAAAGCTTCTCCATCTCCCCATACTTATAGCCTCAAATCTGATCTGTTAGGTTACAGCCAAAAGGATTTCCGAGGTAAGAGTGTTTGGTCGGCCAACCAACCGCATGTGATCGTGATACCAAAATAGCAGAATACATGGGCTTGGTGGTGTACTGTCGTGATAAACAAACTTTATGGAAAAATACCTGTTTTCTTTTCAACGTCTTTAAGTGTAAGCTATGCTCATGTAGTAGAATGTATCGACTGATGCTTTAATTTTATAGAAAATGTCATTTATTGACAGAGGCATCCGCACACATTTGTTATTTGATGAATCAGAGGGGTTTTGTTGTCATTGTTGTTTTACCTTTATTTTTTTCCAATCTGTTTCTAATGTAGAGGAACTGAATGTTTCTAATTGTTGTTTGTTGTTTGTTGGTTTACCCTGGATAAAAGACTCCAGGAATCATCCCAACAGCCGAAGCACTTGAACACTATGGTACAAATGCATCAGCTACGGATGATAACATTTACGTGTGTGACCGTTTTTGAGTACCCCGCCACACTCCGTCTTCGGGGGATTTTGGAGACTGATGATGTTATGTTAGGAGCTTGTCACGACTAATGACAATCCCCGCATAGCTATGCATAGCATAAACAACATTTTGATATAGCCTTGGTGTTCTAGCTTGTGTCAACTGGTCAGACAAAGCCTTATGCCAAGGCCGAATGTTTATAATTAATTGATATCAAAACAATGCCGTATTTGTTTTCGAAATAGTGTCGTTTCATTTGGAAATAGTTGTAGTCATCTTTTTTATCCGTTTTCTTTACATTTATTTAAATAATCTCTGCCCTTCTTAAACACAACATTAAGAAACTAACGTAGGTACAAACTCTTAGTAAACTTGTACTTTTTTAACCTTAGAATACAAATTATCGTAACTTTTCATCATTCCTAAACGCATACATTTAGATTTCCTAAATACTTATTTTAACGTATGCAGCATATCACAAATGTATTAAACATCAAACTATTGAACTCCATGTGCAATAAAGTCAATCAATCAATAATGCTTGATTAGTTTCAAGATCAAGAAAGAGGAATTTGATTTTACATCCCCAGTCAAACATCAATCCTTTCATTGGTTGCGTTTCTTTGTAGACCAGCATACACTCATGTGACTGAACATGGATTTGTTGTTTGTTTGTGTGTTATGGATTTGGTTGTTTTGGGGACGAAAATGCCAAAACAAAACGCACAAATGAAAGAGTCTGCTTTGCATTTGTAGATATCCATAAAGCCAGCTGCGTCCTGATGACGTCGCATGTAAATTATACCATGGCAACTTTTGAAAATAGCTTCCAGATAAACACCACAATTCAGTCACTGACTGCCCACAAGTTTGTGCCTTGGGACAATCCTGATAACATTGTCAGTGCAAATGTGGAGTTTTGGGGGAGCCAAATCAAAAACACATTAATTGTGTTCTTGTTTATGATTGGCGGACCAGGTAACGTCATCAACATGGCGGTGTTCTGCAAACAGGGGTTAAAGGATCGTGTCAACATGTGTCTTTTCGCCTTGGCTTTGGCTGATGAAATCAATGTGATGACACTCATTCTTGGGAACAGCGAAGCCCTATATCTACAGTACACTACAGGGGGAAAAGAAGGCCCGTTTAAGATGTTCCTAAATGCCAACTATTTCAGAGTTTTGTATGGGTTTGTTTATGTGTCCTCCATCCTCTCGGCAATCGTTGCATGTGAGAGGTGCTACTGTGTGCTGAGTCCTCTCAAATACCAAACGAAACTGTCCTCTAACACCATGGCTGCTATTATAGCTGCTGATTACATTTTTGTAATAGGGCTGTTCTTTCTTGTTTTGGGATTCAGATATCGCGCCACAAGCTTTTATGATCCAGAGTCTGGAACAAGCAGGACAACATACACGTTTACCGATTTTTACAAAGAGCACAGAGACATTCTTGACTTCCTTTACGGGGCATTCATCGGTGTTGGATTATCAACGTTGGTGATTGTAGTTGTGGTGGTGACAACATTAATTACTGTGGTGAAGCTTTCTCAGATCGTGACATGGCGTAATGAAGCATCCGTTTCTATCTCCTCCAAGGAAGTAGCCCTCACGAAAATGTTGATTTGTACCTCTGTCTTGTTTGTGATTTGCATTATACCTGTTAGCTTGACCCGCTTCCTGGCCTTTGTTTTCCGAGAATTTAATCCAGGAAGACGCCATCATAATTTGTTCTTGTTATGTGTGTCTATTGGCGAGTTATTCATTTTCGTGAACTCCAGTTTTAATATAGTGGTGTACTATGTGATGGGCTCTCGATACAGACAGACCTTCTGGTCTTTGTGTGGAAGGCGTGCTGATAAGAAACAGAAAACACGTGTCATGACTGGGTCTGACTGAAACGAGAACAAATACATGTCACTGGAAACATAATCGTAAGTTCAAGTTCAAGTATACTTTAATATCTCCTAAAGAGACAGTCAGAATATAAGTGTGAATTACCATCAGTTACATCCGTAGCAATAAACTCTGGCACAAGTTAGAAAGCATTAACTTTGATCTCAATGATACATTTTTTTAAAAACAGCTCAACCCAAGCACCACATTGCTGAATGACGACTGCATCACGGACATCGAAACTGTCTATTTCTGTCTTTTTTTAAGCGTTTAGAGGTAACGTTTGGAATAGGAGGTGTCATGCTTGATTTGCTCATGTCTTACATAAATGACCGTACATTCTCTGTCATTATGAATGGAGTTCTATGTACTTACTCATCTTTCAGATATGGAGTCCCACAGGGCTCAGTGTTGGGCCCTGGTCTCTTTACTCTCTACTCACAGCCATTGTCTGATATGATTGTTACACATTCATGCGATTTCCACACATATGCCGATGATACTGAGGTGTCACAGAGTGGTGCCCCTGGGGATGTTTCTCCCATTCAGACTAGCATTGAGAGGTGTGCCAATGATGTGCTAGGATAGATGAACAACAACAAGTTCAAGCTTAACACAGATAAGACAGAGGTCCTGCCTGTTGGTTCCCCGGTCGTCTAGAATTAATCGACAGTGAGTCCGCAGACGTTGGAGGTAGCAATGTTCCCTTCAAATCATCAGTGAAATACCTTGGGTTTACAATCGACCAAACCCTTTCAATGCATGTCAGTAATGTTTGCCGTTCATGTTTTCTTGAACTGAGACATATTGTGGCCAATCGGTCATTCCTCTCAACCAGCTCATGCAACCGCTTTGCTACAGCACTTTACTCACATCTCGCCTCCATTTCTGTAGCTCTCGATTTCTGTTTTTTGAACGTTCCTAATGTGAATTTAAAGTCTTTTGGACAACGCAGTTTTAGTTTTTGCGCCCCCACTGTCTGGAACTCCTTGCCTGTTCACCTCCGTCATCAATTCAGCACTTCCCGCTTTCAAACCCCAATTAACTCAAAACTCATCTGTTTCAAAGATCTTTCTCTCTGTAACTTTCACATTAATTAGATGGTCGAATGATCGAATGAATGTGTATGTTAGCCCCATTGCGTGTGAATCAACCAATGTGAGTGCCTAGAGTTTAATTCTGAAGAAATGCGCTGTCTAAATACCATGTATTATTATTACTGTTTTTGTTTTTTTACTCAGTAAAAGTGTCTTGTCTGCCTGCCTCTGTCCTTCTTTCTTTTTGTCTGTGTCTCTGTCTCTCTCTATCAGTCTTTGTGTCTGCCTCACTGTCTCTATTTGTTCCTGTCTTTCTGTCTCTCTGACTTTCTTTCACTCGTCTTTTCTTATAGCACAAAATGAAAATAAATAGGCCCTAATTTTGCCAACGAGAGATTCGGCTACGCTTATTTATTTGCTTTCATTCAAAAGAAATAACCTGTGTAACTGTGTGTGAACGATTTCAGAGAAACAAACATGGTAAAGAAACAGGTACCTTTGAGCTGGGAAATTCGACGCTTCACTTTACTTCATGGCTAAGTGCCCAAGGCACGAAACGACGAATTTCCCAGTTCAAAGGTACCTTTTTCGTCACCATTCTTTTTCAAAATATTGATTCGAAAGGTACAGCAGTCAACATTTCATCATCCTTGTGTGTGAAATATCTTTGTTTTAAAAATTGCCAATTCACAATATACCACTTTAATGAATGTCTTCCTGTTTGTTTATGTGTTCATATCTCACATGGTTATGCTGGAGATTTTACATTTAATATTCACGGGATCACAACTCTCTCTCTCTCTCTCTCTCTCTCTCTCTCTCTCTCTCTCTCTCTCTCTCTCTCTCTCTCTCTCTCTCTCTCTCTCCAATTAATACCTATACGTTAGGCAAGGGCAGCAAATAAAAATAATTTTATTAGTCAAGATTTGTTTTCCTGAAAGCAAATCGTGCGTCTCTGCAACATCCCTGTAAAGGTTCCGCCACGCATGCACAGACAGATAATGTGCAAATAGCTTAGTAGAGGAGGAGCTTTGGGACAACATCTTTCGGAAGTAGACAAAAATCTGAACCTTACCTCAGGGGCTTCTTTATATTCTGAAAGTCAAAAACAATATGGGCTCTACAAGACTATTGTTCTCTCGTTTGTGGTCTAGTCACGTGCGTTTCAACGCGTTACCTCACAATGGATCTGCCCAAAACTAGAGTGTGTGTACACACGCGTGCACACTCAGCCACACAATAAAAGTACATGGAGACAACCCATACAGGTATGAATATGCAGGTACTTTAAGTTGTTTCCATCAAGCTTTTCCAGTAGACACCTAATATTAATTTCATTAAAAAAAGAAACATAAAAAAATAAGAAACAAATAAACAACTCCCTGTTCCCAAATGCCAGTGCAAACAAACACATTAATAACATATATTACAATCTATGTACATGATTTGACTATACTGCAGAGTTTTGAAAGTGATAAAGATATTGATTGAATGAATAAGTAAAACGATTCCTTAACCTAAAGATAAGTCCAATTCACTTCAAAATGGTAGAGATGGTTTTCACGTCATACTTTATAACATAGAGCCTTATATTGCGTCGAACGCAAAACTCCCAGATCTGATGTGTTATTTCATTGCATGTCTCTGAATGACTGGTTCCCATCTTTGACACACAAGCAACAGCAGTTGTATTGTCCATCATAAGCCTAACATGCACACTTGTTTTGTTTGCAACAAAGGATTTTAGGGCTAACAGTCCAGCCTTTAATTCTAATACATTAATACTGTCCTGTGCTTCATTGGGGTTCCACTGACCCCCTGTCTTTCCTAAGGTGCTTGAGCAGCCCCAGCCCGTAAGAGAAGCGTCTGTATAAAGAATCAAGTTTGGCTTTCCGGGGTCTGATTCAATATCATTATCAGAGGTCATTATGTTTTCTTTCCACCATAGCACGTCTGTCTTTGCTTTATCTGATAAAGTCAGAGTGGCATCATAATTGCCCTTATGTGTCTGCAATGCATCAACTTTGTCTTTCTCCATGCATCTGTACCATAGAGGCCCAAACTTCACACCAGGAAAGCTGGCTATCACTAATCCAATAAACTGAGCCATTTCACGAATTGTGATGGGTTTATGCGTTAACAGTTTACAGGCTGCACTATACAGTTGTTCCTTCCTGTCTAGCGTTAGATTAACTGCCATTTTCGTGGAATCAATTTCCACTCCTAAATACGTTATTTTGCGGGTGGGGGTCAAGACTGATTTATGTGGGTGGACTACAAAGCCCAATTTGTCTAAAAGCGAGAGAGTCTGCTTCATATTGTCAATACATTCGTTTTCTGTGTCCCCAAACAACAAGCTGTCATCAATGAAAATGGTGGAAATAAACCCTAACAAATGCATTTGTGCCATAACTGGCTTCAACAGTTTGGTGAAGAGCCTTGGGCAAGATGCTAGACCATTGGGAAACGCTGTAAACTGATAGAGAGTTTCTTTCCAAACAAACTTCAAGTACTTCTGTGACGTTCTGTTGATATGTGCAGATAAATAAGCATATTTTAAGTCTATGGAGCAGAAGAAACAATCTCTTGTAACTAGCGTCAGGGCATGTTTTAATGTTTCCATTTTAAAATGGTGATACTCGACACTCTCGTTTAGTTTTTTCAAGTTTAAAATCATTATCCACCTATTGTCTTTTGGGGGTCTTACGAATATAGAGGAATTGATTTCCCCATCTTCATGTTCACTTTCTACGATAACCTGCTTTCTCAATAAATCTTTTACCTCTGAATCAATATTTTGTATCTGTTCAGCAGAAAAGGTTGTTGCATGGATTTTTGGTTGTGTTGGGACATCAGTGAGATCTATGTCCACACCTTCGACCATTTTTAAAACATCTTGATAAATAGTTATGTTTTCGCATTCATGTATGTGCTGACTAATTTGTCATGCCTTGAAATGCAATGCTTTTTCCTCTAACTCCAATATCGTCTTCTCTACATATTGTCTCACCTGGTTTCCATCTGGCTGCTCTTCCAATACATGGTGTGTTGTTATTGTCTTCCCCTGTTCCTGGGGAATCCCCTGTGTGTCCTGGTGCCCCGCCCCCTGTGGCTGAAGTTCCCCCGGTGGTTGTGGGGAAAACTGTGGCCTAAAAAAGGCTTGCTGCTGGTGGCGTTCCGTTTGTAGGGGTGTGCTCTGTATGATCCTGAGTGTTGGGGTTGGGACTGTGTTTTTGCTTTGTATGACTCCTTGGCTATTCTTTCATTGCCACAGATGGAGGCGAAGTCTTTTGGCAAAGACGGTTGTAGTTGATATCGCCTACGCCGCGAAAGTTCGTGCTGTGCCGTTCCCAGGGAGGCCAGGATATCTCCATTCACAGAGAGAGCTTTGTTTACCTCCTGAGTCAAGAGCGTGTCGCTGGCGCCGTGTGCGCGCGAGCCACTGGCCACGTCAGTGGCGAATGTGTGCAGTGATTGGCTGCTGCTAATGAGCGCTGCAGATGCCTTGGCCAGTATGCTTTGCATGTGGTGTAGCCGCTTGTCGGAGTTTCGAGAGGCACTGTCGAGGTTACATTTGTGTGTGATTTCTTCGTTGATGGTCGGGGCTCTGATCTCCGTGCAGTTCTCGGGGATAAGGTACTTTTGGAGTTTTGTATCCAAACTTTGTTCAGACATTGGGGTCCGAAATCTATTCTGTACAATGTGGGCCAGTTTTGGGTCAACAGCATGTCTGAGCTGTTCAGAATTTTCCAGTTCGTTCTCCAAAACTGAGAAAATGTCATTCTTATCACTATCATTCTCATGCACCTCGACACAAAATGCAGCTTCGCTTTCTTCATCTCTGCTTGCGCCCTGTCCGGGGGAGGGGAACAGCCGACCACACTACTAGGCATATTGTCAGCACCACTGATGGGCGGAATATCGTGTTGGTGATCACCAAACAAAGCAGCCACTTCAGTTTTTTCCACTTTTGACTCTAAGGTGTTCACTTTGTCTACTGATTTGTGTAACACATCACTCACTGACTTCAGTAAAGTATTGGTATCCGCATCCGTACTACCTAGTGTCAGACTTTCTGGAGACTCCACCATTATTAAGCACCGGTTGTTCGTCCCCTTTTATTTGTCATCACACACTATCCGAACATACTGAGTCACATAACCACCATCACACTTTAAAGCGATTTATTCACAACAAATGTCGTTTTTTTTATCTATGAAATCGATTGCACATGATGCAACTGAAACCACATAATGTTTTGAAGATTTTTGTAGGAGATGTCTAGGTTCCTGCAAGTGCAACAAGCGCGTGTCCAAAAAGTGATGAGTACGCATGCGCCCCTTCTATTCATTGGATTGACGTTCAGCTGCATGCTGAGGTCAAATTACATTTATTTCATTGATCTGTGTCTTTTTAAAGTCTTCATTTATTTTATTCCAGAATGTTGTCTATATTACAATCGCAAAAAACAACGCTAATTTAAAGAAGCACCTCCAGACAGACAGATACCCCAACTACAACGTGAAAACTCTAAGTCAACCAGCCTCGCGGCTCCAGTGACCTTGACCTTTGACCAACAACCTTCATGATCTAGATATCCTAACTACCTCTCTGCATGCAAAATGTGAACCTCCCAGGTTCCTGTGTGCAAGCGCAATGTATCGTGCTAAAGGTCTGCGTACCCGTTAACACTATTCACAAGATTTTTCTATTTCCCCATGGCAACACAGTGAGCTGTACATCATATTAAGAGTGGGATATCACTGCGTTGCCATGGGGAAATTGAAATATATCGTGAATAATGTTAACGTGTACACAGACCTTAACATAGTCAGCGACATAGTCGGATAGGAGCAAACAGACAGACTGCAATGAAAACATTGACCAACTAGCATCGCTTCGCCGCTAGTGAAGTGTTGTTTATTTGTTTACATACTCTGGCTAAAACACTCCATGGATCATCCCAACAGCTGAAGCACTTGAACACTATGGTACACATGCATCAGCTAGGGATGAGAACATTTACGTGTGTGACCGTTTTTTATTACCCCCCGCCACGTGGGCAGCCACCTTCCGTCTTCGCTAGTGAATAAAAGAGAGGAACCGACACGGAAGACAGTCCAACATCCTGGCCAGTCTTTGTCGACACTAACATAAGTCTAATGGAGGATTGAAGGGAAAATTCAGACTCCCCGAAAATAACTATGAATAACGTTTGTGACCATTCTACGCCATCTTGAATCTGACACAGAACATGGGAAATTGAGTGGTGCTTGTATTTGCTTTAATGTTTTGTTTTTCGTAACGATATATGTCAATATCTTTAGAAGCTTTCCTGACAAGCTAGTTAATTCCATTCATAGAACATCCAAGTTTAATGATTGTGTCAAATGAATCTTTAATTTAATGTCTTTTCACATAGATCGTGATTTTAGACAACATACAAACATTTTTTTGGAGAAAAAAAAAGAAGGTAAAATAACATGCATAAGAACGACATATTAAAAAAAGTAAAGAAAACCTCTACAGTAGTCTTCCAATAGTTGAGGACCGCATTGCTTTTGCAATTACAGTAATGTCAATTTCTGCGTCATTTAAAATATCCTTGGTATTATTATACTTACGAAAAAAGTCCATATTGATCATTCAATATTTAGAGAGCAATACTGGGCATTCTAATAGTAAGTGATGAATTGATAATTTATCACTACAAAGACAGTTAGTTTCCAAGTATTTAGTTTTCCATGAATTGAGTCGTATTTTGTACACTAAACTAACTATCGATCTACTGTGCATAAAAATGTTAGATCTAAAGTCAGATGAGTTGATGTAAGTAGCTTTTTCCAATAAACAGTAAATTTCATGTGTAGATAATGCCAGTTTCTCATTAGAAACCAAGTTAGAGTTATTAAAAGCCCCTCTTTTGCCAGCTCTATCAGCAACTTCATTCCAAAAGAGTCCACAATGAGATGGCACCCAGCAAAAATCAATACCAATACCTTTTGCAACAATACAATGAATCAACTGTTTAATTTCAAAGACAATGTCGTTACGAGTTTTACTGTTACTTTGGTTTAGAGTTTGTAAAACTGATTTTGAATCCACACAAACTAAAATGTTATAAATTGAATATGGTAGATCATAAACAAATTCTAAAGCTCGCATTATTGCATATAATTCAGAAGTAAATATTGAAATGCCTTTGCCTAAATAGTATGACTTTTCTATTCTAAGTGATGGAATAACAAAACCTGCTCCACTGTCTGACGTTTCTAAGACTGAACCATCAGTGTAATTTTTTAGATGATTTGAATATTTTGAATCTAAATGAAGTCGAACGTCAGAAACTAATTGATTAACTTCTTCATCTTTTTTGTAACTGGTATATTCTATATCAAATTTTGCATTTCTTTGTTCCCATGGTGGCATTAGTGGTATAATAGGCATGGCTGAGATATTGTGGATATCTACCTTACTTCTACTTATAACGTCTTCAGTGAAATTCTTGATTGGCTGAAGAAACGCTATATTTTTTGCTCGCTTTGGATAATCTGTCTCTGAGTCTGTGAATATTTCCTCCTTTATATTGTTGTCAATAGAGAGACCTCTTACTATATATTTTGAGGCACATAACTTTCTATATTCAGCTAATGACATTATATTGCTCTCTTTATATGTTCTAAGAGTGTTAGAGTGCATAGGAATACCAAGTGCTAGTTTGATAGCTTTACTGTCTATGCTTTGTAACTTATTTAAAAGAGTGTTTGATGCACTGAAATAAACCTCTTGCCCATAGGATAGTATTGATCGAACTAAAGAATTTGCAAGATGTAGTAATGTTTTGGTATTTTGACTCCATGATTGTTTGTTTCTAATTTTCAGAAAATATAAGTATTTTTCTCGCTTTTGAAATCAAATACTCAATATGAACTGTCCAATTTAATTTTGATGTAAAATATACACCTAAGAACTTAACTGAATGCTTATAAGCAAGAATGTTTCCATCCAATACTAACTGAGGTAGAGTTTTAGGATTTTCACCATTATTGAAAAGCATAAGATAAGTTTATTCTTTTGATAACATCAATCCATTTTCTTTCATATATTGATTTAAATTATCAAGTTCTCTTTGGTATATGTTCTGAACATGATTAACTGATCTTTTGTTAGTATGTTTTCTTAAAGATGTGTTGACCCAAATAGCTATATCATCTGCGTATTGCACAGCATTTGTTGTCTTCGATAGACTATTTGGTAGATCATGAATTAATATATTAAATAGCAGTGGTGCTATTACAGATCCTTGTGGAATGCCTATGTCAACTGTTTTAGCTGAAGAGTAAACATTCCCCAATCTTACTCGTATTGACCTATCTGAAAGTATAATTTTGACGTACTGATAAGTCAAATCTGTTATTCCGATTTTTTTCAATTTATATAACAGTCTTGCATGCCAAACACTATCATAAGCTTTCCGTACATCAAAGAATGTGGCAAGTGTACTTTTTCTTTTGGAGAACTGTTTTTTAATTTGAGTTGTAAGCTTAACTAGGTTATCTATTGTGCAACGACCTTTTCTAAACCCAGCTTGACATGTAGGAATAATATTATATTTTTCGCAGTGATAGAACAATCTTTTCTGTATAATTTTCTCTAATATTTTACTGGCATGAGAAGTTAAAGCTATTGGTCGATAACTATTTACTGCTGATCGCGGTTTACCTTGTTTAGGATAGGAACTACAATTGACTGCTTCCAGATTTTGGGAAGAGCTTCATTTAACCAAACTTTTTTGTAAAACGAGAATAGCAATTCTTTCCAGTTATAAGGTAAATGGCTCAACAGTTGATAAGATATGCCATCCAAACCAACAGAAGAATTATTTGAAGAAAATGATTCCAGTGATTCAATGAATTCATCAAACTGAATTGGAGCGTTAAGATAGTGCGTATTATCAGGCTTTGGATCAGTGTATGTATTTTTGCATTCCTCTTCCGTTCTATAATGAAGACTATCAGCATCCATATTTGATGATAAGCTGTTGTTAGTAAATGTTTCCAGAAACAGTTCAGCTTTTTCTTTGGGCGTTGGAAACTGCTTATTTTCTATCTTTATGGGATAGACTGGTAATGTGAAGCCATTTTTCATTTCTTTAACCTTTCCCCATGCTTTATGCTAGTCTTTTGATTCAGACACTTCAGTACTGCAAAAATTAGTCCAATAATTTTTCTTGGCTCTGGCCACTACTTTGTTGCTGTGAATTTTAGCTCTGTTCATGTCTTGAAAAAGTTCTTCGATGTTGTTTTCCGTATTTTGTGCATGATTTCCTGTATTACTAGAACAATTATTAATCTGATTTTTCTTCTTAGCCTTTTCCTTTTGTTCTGCTATAGTAGCTTTTAACCATAGTTTAAAAGTTTCTTTTTTATGTGCCACAGCCTCCTCTGTGGTTTGGATTTGGTGATCCTTTTAAAATTGGGATCGACTGAGCAGCAACATTTAAGATTGCTTCAACTAGGTTAGAATAAAAAGTATCAATATCATCATTTTCAATGGATTTAATATCGTATGTCATTAAGATGTTTTGAAACGACGACCAGTCAGCAAATTTATATTGGAACTTTGGTATTTTATCTTCACATTCGCTCTCAATAGATCTGCCAATTTCTTCTTCCAAAGTTATCTCAATTGGAATGTGATCATTCCCTAAGCTATCCTCACACACATTCCATATACAATCTGTTCCTAACTCTGGAGAAATGAGTGACAAATCGACCGAAGTTGCTCTGTGAGTAGATACATCTGGTATTCTAGTGACTGAACCATCATTCAATAAATACAAGTTTGCATCAGATATGTTTTCAATCAGACGATTACTGGTTACCTTTGTACAACCATTCTCCCAGAACGGAGCATGCGCATTAAAATCTCCCAAAATAATCCTTTCCTTTTTTTTTGTATTGAGGTGTTTGATCCAGTCAGTGTTATCATTTTTTGGACCATTTGGAAAATAGACAGACAAAATGTTGACTGTTAACTCGTTATTGAATTTTTATAGTAACTCCTGTATGATACACATCTTCCATTTCATTTGGGAGATTGTTGGTAAATAATTTCGCATAACTTATGTCACTTCTTATGTACATAGCAGTTTGTACTTTATTTGATGTTTTACAATCCTGTAATAAAGGAGGGGAAAAATAGTTTTGTATATTTGGTAGCTTATGGCTTTGTACATTTAGCGACTGAAGTGCCAAAACACAGTGTGGACATTTTTTTAGAAACTGCTCTAAAAACACCAAATTAGTGTTTATGGATCTACAATTCCATTGTAATATGGAAAATTGGGACATATCTTTCCACGTCATTAGTCAATTAATTTGTACCAAAATAACAACAAAAACACTAATTGGAAACAAAAACAAACAAACAAAAACAAACAAACAAATAAAAAATAAAAAATAATAATAAAAAGGTCTCGGAAAAAATTTAAGGGAAAACAATAGAACACAAAAGTTTATCCTACTTCATTCAGTAAACTTTCAGTGTATCATTAAACTGCTAGACATAGCAAAACCACTTTAAATCTCTTGTTAATTGACAAGTTTTGCAGTTTCTTCATCGGCCTTCCAGTAGGTCATAAAAGTTCCGCCATGATCCTCGTTTTTGGTAGAAAGACGGCCCATGATGGTCGTAAGGAACGTAGAGTGGAGTGCAGATTGGTGCT
>CM065704.1:11610152-11625018 GCA_017654935.2 Phymorhynchus buccinoides
GAGACTTTAGAGCACTGAGAGTCGTTGTGAGAGAGAGAGAGAGAGGAGAGAGAGAGAGAGAGAGAGAGAGAGAGAGAGAGAGGAGAGAGAGAGAGAGAGAGAGAGAGAGAGAGAGAGAGAGAGAGAGAGAGAGAGAGAGAGAGAGAGAGAGAGAGAAGGAAAACAAAGTTACGAAACACAGGTTCGGCATTCTTCGTGTTTTCCGAGGTAGATTTCGGCTATTTCCGACACAGCTCGGGCGACGCAGACGACACAAAATTTAATACATTTTGCCTTCAAAATCAACTTTCAAAAGCAAACTTATGAACCCGACATAGCGGAATTGCGTCCCAACGCGTTCTTCTGGAACTGTAATGCAAGCAAAAGTCCTACATTTACGCGGTATCCGAGTTTTTAGCTTTCTATTACACTTTGGGCCTTAGCGTAATATATTATAGATGGTGTCCCGCACGAGAGTTCCCAATAAACCATAAATTGAAAAACAACCAACAAAAACAAAAACAAAAAACGTTTTGCACTTACCTTCCAACCAAATGTGATTAGATTATGTCAGTAATTACTTAGAGTTATGCTGTATGCAATTTTAAGCAGTGATAAATAAAACACATCACACAAAAATATGCTTCCCGACGATGTTCCCAGTCAACTGCAACCCACCTCGCACTATCTAATCTTCTAATCGAAAGACAATACACCAATGAACTCCATCCAACTATTAATAGCTGTGGTCGAGTGCTGTCTTCACACTATCAGAAAGCATCGCCTGTTCTCCTCCACAATTGCTTGAAGGAAAACAATGGAAGCGGTCGCCAATCACTTCCGACTTGTTGGAAGAATTTCTATGTACAAAATTTTACAGTTGTGATTTCTACTCACTATGTCGAAATAAAAGAAAACTAGAAAGGCCACAACTAGTTTCATTTGACTGGGTCGAATAGTCTGAATATACATACCCTATACCTCCACATAATCTAATTAACATAATATATCATTTAATTTTGCATGCCACCATCTACATTACGTTTTTGACTATGAACAGGGGTCCGTTTTACAAGGGCTAACTTGCTCTCGCTCAAATCGGCAAAAACGGTCTAAGAGACACCCTTCGTTTGCCGATATTTCGCGTGGCGTTTTGTTCTTCCCAGCAAGCGAGCAAGCAGCAAACTACCCGGAACTATCACGTGACTTGTAGCGGGTTAATACATTTATAATTGTTGATTGGTCCATCAAAGTTTGGCTAAAATAATACTTTTTTTGACCAATCAGACAAGAGCTTGTACTATTTTTTCACAAACTTTTTCTAAAGTGATTCCTAGACCCCTTCTGGTGTAACAGTTATGCGCGTGGCGACTGTCGTCTACATAACCTCGACCCAGAACTCCTAACTTCAGAGTTTGGCAATAACCGTCCTGCAGAATTCAATAAGACTAATTTTGCAGAGAAAAAACCTGAAGAGGTAGATCTGACCTGATAGAGATCTGACCTCTTCATTGTTTTTTCTTTGTGCATTGTTTCAAGAGCTGGCACTCCGCCCTTTTAAACCAAAACAAGAATTTTTTTGGTCATCATCATAGTGTTCACGCACAAAAAAGGCAGACAGACGGACAAAAAAAATACCTCAACAACAAATAAAAAAACAAAACCGGCAGAAGAAAAGATAGACACAAACCAAAAAATTAACTTATTCAATAAGTTATTGTCAACACAGCTGTTCCGGGAAGAACTTTTAGTATCAGGGCTTTTCTCAAGCCAACTTCATACTGAACAAAAGACGATGTCTACTAGCATGCAGAACAGGGGAAAACGGCTTAGATAATTTATAAAACTTTAATTTAATGATCAGACCAAATAATACACAATCGCACTAAAGCTGGAGACAGACTATGCGACTGCCTCATATGACTCGATCAGGTCGTGACGTTGACCAAATTTTGTTTCCGGCACAGAAGAGGTCACAAGCCATCTGACTCGATCAGACTCGATCAGTGAAATGTAGAACCCGCCCTATTCGGCCCTGTCACCTGACTGGGCCCGACTGAGTCAGACTGATCAAGCAGGATGGTATGCAAATGAGGTGAAACGTCACGACCTGATCGAGTCACATGAGGCAGTCACATAGTCTGTCGCACGCTTAAGCTGGAGACAGACTATGCGACTGCCTCATATGACTCGATCAGGTCGTGACGTTGACCAAATTTTGTTTCCCGCACAGAAGAGGTCACAAGCCATCTGACTCGATCAGACTCGATCAGTGAAATGTAGAACCCGCCCTATTCGGCCCTGTCACCTGACTGAGTCAGACTGATCGAGAATGATGGTATGCAAATGAGGTGAAACGTCACGACCTGATCGAGTCACATAGTCTGTCGCCAGCTTTCAACCAAATTGCATAAAGTGTGTACTAACCAAACTGCACACAAGAAACAATATCAGTAGTTTTGATTTATTTCAGTACGTTGCAAATCACTCAAGACTTCCATCCAGTGATTTGACCACCATCGTCTGAAATATACTCGATGCATCAAAGTGGAAAAGATCACCATTTGAAATAAAGTACAGTATTTGTTGGAGCAATGTTATGGTGGTAGGAACATATTTTGCAGAATATATTATATGGCTTGAAATCTGAAAGTGTGAACACGATTTGATCAATATTAAATGGTTGTCCATAGGTTAAGGATTGATACGCATCTACCTGCCCTTTACTAATATGTCATCTGAGGCCTTCAGCTGTGAAAAAAGCATTTGAATGAGAAACGTTGTCGAATGAATGAATTAATGAAAATTCATTTAACGTCCTCCGGTCTGGAACAGACACATATGGGACATTTATAGAGATAAAGATGGTGGGAACGATCCTGGAGGCAATGCCCGAAGGCAGTGCAACACCAGGAAAGTCCCAATTTTGTTTAGCAATACAGCTGTAATGTTGTCTCCTCTTATATCTGCTTTTATACGAAATCATCCACGTAATCATAAAACAAAGAAGTTTGACGTGGCTTAATGGTTCATTATATTTTGTAGTTAGTTCTTTATTAAATTGATGCCATAAAGACTCTACAAAAGGACAGAACACACGATTTCATTGAGATGGTAGTCATAATTAACTTTCTGGTTGATAGTGTACAAGTCATTTATTCCCTTGTAACTGAACTCACTACATACTACGATAAAGTCTTTCCAATTCCCCATGTGCATAGCTATTGCCTAACATCTGATCGGTTAGGTTACTGCGAAAAGGATTTCCAAGGTAAGAGTGTTTGGTCGGCCAGCCAACCACATGTACTCATGATACCAAAATACCTGTACACAAGAGCTTTCTGGTGAACAGTCGTGAGAGACAAACTTTATGGAAAAAGACCTGTTTTATTTTCAACGTCTTTAAGTGTAAGCTGTACTCATGTAGTAGATTGTGTCGATTGATGCTTTGAGTTGATATATAATGTTATTTATTGACAGAGGCATCGGCACAAATGTTATGTGATGCATCAGAAGTTTTGTTGTTGTTGTTCAACCAATCACCCAAACAACCAATCAATCAATCAATCTTTTATTGTCCCCATCTCATTACAACAAGGAAATTTGTTTTGCAATCGATCAATACAAAAACAAAAAACAAATACAAAATATAATGCAATAAATGCGAACACCCTAAGGTGTATGTACACGTGAGCACCCCTACCACAGCAACAGAGCGACAGGCCAGTCAGTTGGTTTTTTTCTTCTTTTTTGTCCCCTGTCTGCCTCTAACGTAGGGAAATGAATGATTGTCATTGTTGTTTGTTGTTTATTTGTTTACCCTGGCTAAGCGACTCCAGGGATCATCCCAACAGCCGAAGCACTTGAACACTATAGTACAAGTGCATCAGCTACGGATGAGAACATTACGTGTGTGACCGTTTTTAATTACCCCACCACGTGGGCAGCCACACACTCCGTCTTCGGGGGATTTTGGAGACTGATGATGTTTTTTTTAGGTAGGTAGGTAGGTAGGTAGATAGGGACAGGCTTCAGCCTTCAAGCCTTGCAGCTTATAAAACGTCCCATCCATTTGAAATTTATTTTATATGTTTGCATATTGCATGCGGTAAAAAGTACGATTTCAAATCAATCGTCAAAAAAAAAAAAAAATTGACTAATAATTTTGTTACTGTCCAGGAGATTTTTCAATTGGTTAGTTGATTGTGCTCTTTTAAAGTTAGGTGGCAGTGAGTTCCAGAGGTTAGCAACACGGTTACTAAAACAATGTTTTCGTTTGTTAGTATTATAACGTTGAATCTGTACCTTACCTTCTTGATTTCTAGTTTTACTGTATGTAGACACTGAAAATAGAGACTCAAAACTTATATCATCTAAATTATTATAGATTTTATATACCTGAATGAGATCTCCTCTTACACGTCTTCCTTTTAATGAATGTAAATTTAACAATTTTAACCTCTCTTGATAGTTTAAATCTTTACAACATTTAACATTTTTTGTTGCCCTCCTCTGCACTCTTTCAATAGCCACTGACTGTCGCTTAAGGTAAGGGTACCATATTGTATTGCCGTATTCCAGATGTGGACGGACCATAGACTTGCACAACAATAAAAATGTTTCCTTGTTTAGATAAGTGAATGTTCTTTTGATTAACCGTAACATTTGGTTAGCTTTGTTAATAGCCTTTTGAATGTGAGTATCAAATGATAGCAAATCATCAAAAATAACTCCTAGGTCTTTCTCTTCTTCACATGGTGTTATATTTTGCACATCTTTATCAAGCTTCATACTATATTCATGCTCGGGATTGTTTTTTCCTATATGCATTACTTTACACTTAGACACATTAAAATATAAATTCCATTCATCTGACCATTTCTGTAAATTTTCTAAGTCATTTTGAATTATATTATGTTCTGATGTCTGATTATAGATCTTAGTGTCATTAGCAAATATTTTACATGTACTTTGATTATAATTTGGTAAATCATTTATGAAAATAGTAAATAAAATTGTCCCAAGGATACTGCCCTGAGGAATACCACTAATTACATCAGTGTTTGTAGAATATGTTGAGCCCACACGTACGTTTTGTTTTCTTCCAGTTAGAAATGCCCTAATCCAGTCTAATAGACTGTCACAGATTCCATATGCATTTAATTTTAAAAGTAACCTTTCATGCGGAACGGAATCAAAAGCGTTTTTAAAATTAAGGTAAATAATGTCTAATGAACAGCCGTTGTCTAAAATACTCGTAAAATCGTCCATTACCTCTAAAAGTTGTGTTATACATGACCTTTTCTTTCTGAATCCATGTTGGCATTTTGTGTATAAGCCATTATCTGTCATATGAGAAACTACCTGATCTCTAATAAGTGACTCTAATACCTTACAAGCAACACAAGTTAAGCTACCAGGTCTATTGTTCCCAGGGTCTGATTTGGTTCTTTTTTTTAAAGATAGCAGTTGCAGTCAAACATCAATCCTTTCATTGGTTGCGTTTCTTTGTAGACCAGCATAACACTCATGCGACTTAACATGGATTTGTTGTTTGTTTGTGTGTTATGGATGTTGTTGTTTGGGGGACGAAGATGCCAGAACAAATCGCACAAATGAAAGAGTCTGCTTTGCCTTTGTTGATATCCATAAAGCCAGCTGCTTCCTGATGACTTCGCATGTGAATTATACCATGGCAACTTTTCAAAATATGTTCCAAGTAAACACCTCAATCCAGTCAGTGACTACCCACGGGTTTGTGCCTTGGGACAATCCTGATAACATTGTTAGTGCAAATGTGGAGTTTTTGGCGAGCCAAATCAAAAACACATTAATTGTGTTCTTGTTTCTGATTGGTGGACCCGGTAACGTCATCAACATGGCGGTGTTCTACAAACAGGGGTTAAAGGATCGGGTCAATATGTGTCTGTTTGCTTTGTCCCTAGCTGACGAAATCAATTTGATGACGATAGTTCTTGGAAACAGCGAAGCCCTATATCTACAGTATGCTACAGGGGAAAAAGACGGCCCGTTTAAGATTTTCCTAAATGCCAATTATTATAGAGTTTTGTTTGGGTTTGTTTATGTGTCTTCCATCCTCTCAGCACTCATTGCATGTGAGAGGTGCTACTGTGTGCTGCGTCCACTCACATACCAAACGAAACTGTCCTCTAAAACCATGGCTGCGATTATAGCTGCTGATTACGTTTTTGTAATAGGGATGTTCTTTCTTCTTTCGGGATTCAGATATCGCGCCACAAGCTTTTATGATCCAGAGTCTGGAACAAGCAGGACAACATTCACGTTAACCGATTTTTACAAAGAGCACAGATACGTTCTTGACTTCCTTTACGGGGCATTCATCGGCATTGGATTATCAACGTTGGTGATTGTAGTTGTGGTGGTGACAACATTAATTACTGCGGTGGAGCTTTCTCAGGTCGTGACATGGCGTAATGAATCATCCGTTTCTATCTCCTCCAAGGAAATAGCCCTCACCAAAATGTTGATTTGTACCTCTGTCTTGTTTGTGATTTGTATTATTCCTGTTAGCTTGACTCGCTTCCTGGCCTATGTTTTCCAAGAATTTAATGTAGGAAGACGCCATCATAATTTGTTCTTGTTATGTACGTCTATTGCTGGTTTATTAATTTTCATCAACTCCAGTTTCAACATTGTGGTGTACTATATGATGGGCTCTCGATACAGACAGACCTTCTGGTCTTTGTGTGGAAGGCGTGCTGATAAGAAACAGAAAACACGTGTGATAACTGGGTCTGAATAAAACGAGAACAACTACATGTCACTGGAAACATAATCGTTCATGTTCCAAGTTCAAGTATACTTTAATATCTCCAAAAGAGAAATTCAGGATATAAGTGTGTATTGCCATCAGTTACATCAGTAGCAATCAACTCTGGCAACGTTTAGAAAACATTATCTTATCAATGATAAATTTAAAAAAAAAAGCTCAACCCAAGCATCACATTGCTGAATGACGACAGCATCACGAACATTGGAACTGTCTATTTCTCTGTTCTTTTGAAGCGTTTAGAGGTAACGTTTGGAATACGATGTGTCGTGCCTGATTGGATCACGTCTTACATAAGTGACCATACCTTCTCTGTCATTATGACTGGAGTTCTATCTTCTTTGTCATCTCTCAGACATGGAGTCCCACAGAGCTCAGTATTGGGCCATGTTCTCTTTACTCTCTACTCACAGCCATTGTCTGACATGATTGTTGCACATTCATGCGATTTCCACAAATATGCTGATAATACTGAGGCGTCACAGAGTGGTGCCCCTGAGGATTTTCCTCCCATTCAGTCTGGCATTGAGACGTGTGCGAATGATGTGCTAGGATGAATGAACAGCAACAAAATCAAGCAAAACACAGATAAGACAGAGGTCCTGCCTGTTGGTTCCCCCAGTAGTTTAGAAATAATCGACAGTGAGTCCGCAGACGTTGGAGGTAACAATGTTCCCTTCAAATCATCAGATAAATACTGTGGGGTTACAATCGACCAAACCCTCTCAATGCATTGATATCAGTAATGTTTGCCGTTCATGTTTTCTCGAACTGAGACATATTGCGGCCATTCGGTCATTCCTCTCAACCAGCTCATGCAACCACCTTGCTACAGTACCGTTATCACATCTCGCCTCGATTTCTGTAACTCTCGATTTCTGTATATTGAACGTTCCTAACGTGAATTTAAAGTCTTTTGGACAACGCAGTTTAATTCTAAAAAAGGTGCTGTGCGTATTATTATTATTGCCCCCACTGTCTGGAATTCCTTGCCTGTTCACCTCCGACGCCAATCTGTCTCGTCGTTTTAAAGAAATACAAAATGAAAATAAATAGGCCCTAGTTTAGCCAACGAGAGATTCGGCTATGCTTGTTTATTTGCTTTCCATCAAAAGAGTCAATGTAACTGTTTGTGATCTAGGTTGCAAAAAGAGTACATTTGACGTAACAAAATTGAGCTGGGAAATTTTACGTTTTACTTCACTTCATGAAACGTCGACTTTCCCAGCTCAAAGATGCCCTTTTCTTCACCCGTTTTTCAACCTGTTGATGCAAAAGGTACACCAATCAACATTCCATCATCCGTGTGTGTGTGAACAATCTTTGTTTTAAAACTTGCCAATCCACAACATACTGCTTTAATGAATGTCTTCTGCCTGTTTTTGTGTACATATATCACAAGGATATGCTGGATATTTTACATTTGATATTCACGGGATCACAACTCTCTCTCTCTCTCTCTCTCTCTCTCTCTCTCTCTCTCTCTCTCTCTCTCTCTCTCTCTCTCTCTCTCTCTCTCTCTCTCTCTCCAATTAATACTTATAAGTTAGGCAAGAGCAGCAATCAAAAATATTTTTATTATGTCAAGGTTTGTTTTCCTGAATTGAATGAAGTCGAATCGTGCGTCTCTTCAACATCCCTGCAAAGGTTCCGCCACGCATGCACAGACAAATAATGTGCAAATAGCTTAGTAGAGGAGGAGCTTTGGGACAACATCTTTCGGAAGTGGACAAAAGTCTGAAACTTACCTCAGGGGCTTCGTTATATTCTGAAAGTCAAAAACAATATGGGCTCTACAAGACTATTGTTCTTCGTTTGTGGTCTCGTCACGTGCGTTTCAACGCGTTACCTCACAATGAATCTGGCCAAAACTAGAGTGCGAGCGCACACGCGTGCACACACAGCAACACAATAAAAGTACATGGAGACAACTCATACGGGTATGAATATGCAGCCACTTTAACTTGTTTCCATCAAACTTTTCCAGTACACACCTGATATTAATTTCATTATAACGAAACATAAGAAACAAATAAACAACTCCCTGTTCCCAAATGCCAGTGCTAACAACACATTAATAACATATATTACAATCTATGTACATGTTTTGACTATACTGCAGAACGTTTTGAAAGTGATAAAGATATTGATTGAATTAATAAGTAAAACGATTCCTTAACTTAAAGGTAAGACCAATTCACTTCAAATTGTAGAGATGGTTTTCACGTCATAGTTTATAACTTTAACTAACGAATCCAAAATCCAATTTTCACCACTAGACTACCATGTGATGGATTGCTTTGATTGCCAAATTAATGCTTTATGTTTATTCTTGAGGGTGTGTCGGGACAGTCTCCCCCCTCCCCCCATTCCTCATTCCCTCCCAGACAACTACCCCCGGGCAATGCCCTCCCCCACCTACAACCCCCACCCCACCACCCGGGACAATAACCCCTAGGGCAATACCCCCCTCGACTGAACAATCTCCTCCATCATCCACCCGACATAATTTTTTGCCTGTTATTGAGCTTACATAAGTTACCACACACACAAACTGTGTGTATCTTTTGCGCATGCGCGTACACACACACACACACACACACACACACACACACACACACACACAAACACACACACACATACACAAACAAACACACGCACACACATGTACGCACGCATACACACATAAATACACATGCGTGTTCACAAACGCCTTTTGAAATCTAGTACGCATTTAATTAATTACATTTATTTCATTTCCGTGTGTCTTTTTTAAAGTCTTCATTTATTTGATTCCAGAATGTTATCTATGTCACAATCTCTGTAAAACAACGCTAATTCAAAGACGCACCATCAGACAGACAGATACCCCAACTACAACGTGAAAACTCTAAATCAACCAGCCTCGCGGCTCCAGTCACCTTGATCGTTGACCAATAACCTTTATCTTCGAAGCTGACCTAGATTTCCTAACTACCTATCCGCATGCAAAGTGTGAACCTCCCAGGTGCCTCCGTTCAAACGCAAAGCATCGTGCTAATGTTCTGCGTACGCGTTAACACTATTCACAGGTATTTAGTTTCCCCCATGGCAACACAGTGAGCTGTAAGTCATATTAAGAGTGGGCTATCACTGTATTGCCATGGATACTTTGAAATATCTCGTGAATAATGTTAACGTGCACACAGACCTTAACATAGTCAGCGACATAGTCAGATAGGAGCAAACAGACAGACAGCAATGAAAACATTAACCAGCCAGCATCGTTTCGCCGCTTGTGAAGTGTTGTTTGTTTGTTTGTTATTTGTTTGTTTGTTTACATACTCTTGCTAAAAGACTGCAGGGATCATCCCAACAGCCGAAGCACTTGAACACTATGGTGCAAGTGCATCAGCTAGGGATGAGAACATTTACGTGTGTGACCGTTTCTGATTACCCCTCCACGAGGGCAGCAACACTCCGTCTTCGCTAGTGAATAAAAGAGAGGAACCGACGCCAAAGACAGTTCAACATCTTGGACAGTCTTTGCCGACACTAACTTAAAGTCTAACGGAGGATTGAAGGGAAAATTCAGACTCCCAAAACATTGCTATGAATGACATTTGTGACCATTCTACGCCATCTTGAATTTGACACAGAACAGGTGAAATTAAGTGGTGCTTGTATTTTTGTAAAAAACAATTTCATCTAACAAAATGTAGCAGTCATATATGTTTGGAAGCTTTCCTGACAAGCTAGCTTAGTTCCATTCATCGAGCATCCAAGTTAATGATTGTGTCAAGACAGGCGCTAGATGACCTGCCGTCAACAAGCTGTTCCTAAGATCGACGTCAGGATAATGCCTTTGAGTTCATAACAACCTGAAATGTTCATATTGCTGTATACTAATGTTTGTTATATCAAGAACAATATCATACTTCACAGTTCCGATATATACACACACACACGGACGTGCGCACGCACACAAACACACACACACACACACACACGTGCACACACGCGCACGCACACACACACACACACACACACACACACACACACACACACACACACACACACACACACACACACACACACACACACACACACACTGAAACTGAAAGGCTACACCCGTCTTATGCGGAAGCGGTCAAGGCTGGGACATCGTCATCGTCCGCTAAACAGCCCTCCACATCTTCTACCCCCACACACAAAACGACAGCGAAACAAAATCAACAGAAAGGGAAGAGAAGCAACGAAGGCAAGAACAAGACTGAAGAAATAAGAACCGATGACGCAAAAGCCAAGAATGACGTACCATACTCAGGCCACTTACGTCACAGCGCAAATTCCAAAGGACAGAAGCAGACTAAGAAAAGTTCAAAATCAGATTTGCCTCAGGTATTGTTCCTGCACGATTCGATAGCCAACAAAATCGATAGCAAGAGGCTAGGCTATTCATACTGTTTCAGAGCAACATCCAAAAAGGCATATGTTACAGAGGAGCTCCAAACAGTCTTCAAATCTAAAGTTTAAACTAAGAGGTTATGGTGTGAATGGCAACCTGTAGGTAGGACAAGAAAAAAAAATTGTAAGCCAATATGATAGTAGTTATGATAAACAGAGAGACAAATAGTTAACTCGCAGTAAATATGCATTTTCTGTTTCTAATTTTCAAAAGTGGGTACAATTTTCCAGGGTATTTATTTATTTTTTCATACATGTCTCCATTAGAAAATGTTGTGACAGCTTTCTTCCAACAATCAACATAATTGGAAACGGGACAGAATTCGATTCTTTTGTTTTAAAAGTACTCACATATATAGTGGGCTGTCTGTTGAAAAATTGTGTCTATTTTTTGGTAGAAAAATAGCTCATATATTTTGTTTTTGCATGAAATAAACTTTGACTCGACCAAAGCCCCTTCTTTTGACATTTTAATGGCAGCTTATGACGCATCAATTTGACAAAGTTTGACGTATTCAGTAATGACGTCAATAAATACGTCTTTATTCCCATGCTATCTGATCAATTCACTGATTAATAGTACACGATATTCTAAACTGTTAAAGAATTTTGACGTTTCAAAAACACATTTTACACTCACATTTACAGCATTGAATCAAATAAAACAAAATAGTTTGAGATTTAGCACTTAAATTGGCATAGAACAGGCAAGAATCGTTTTGTAGTCACTGAGTCCGTAGGTTTGCGCATCGTTCGCTTCGACCTTGACCCTGACTCGCAGCTCGTGCTGAAGGGAAGTAACTCGCGTTATCGAAAAACTGATGGACCGTTTTGAGAACGGCAACACTTAAAGCGGTCGGTCCTGAAAAGAAAATACAACCAATATTGTTTCGAGGATAGCAAATATAGACGCTTCGATGACAAATGTACACCTGTTTTAAAGTGCGTCAGTGCGATTGCTTTAGTTATAATCCGGACACTTCATGAAATGAGCGCAAAGTTGCTCGGTTAAAGTGAACTCTGCCGATGTCGTTCTAGACTTGGAAGATCGACTCAATCGATCAGTAAGACACTCGTTTTGTTTATTTTGGTTAATATTCAAGCATTAATACAGGTAGATACATTTTTTGCCGAAGAGACCGATGAGCGCCCTCAAATATTCTCATTTATTTGTGTTTATCAAGTCCATTGATTAGATGATTACGTCACAATTGAAAAAATCCCGGAAGTCTACGTACCTACAACCTGTTGTCTTGGATAGAAGATTTTCTACATGAACGTACTCAGTATGTCAATGTTAATAATTCTTGTTCGGATAAAATACAAGTTACAAGTGGAGTTCCCCAGGGAAGTGTCCTTGGCCCTACCCTTTTTATTTATTATATAAATGACTTGCCAGAAAAGGTTGAATGTGAAGTTAAAATATTTGCAGATGACACAAAAGTCTATTCCACAGTAAATGATAATATGAAATCAAAAGAAAAAATTCAGAAGTGTATTGACTCTTTGGTTGATTGGTCAGAGGAGTGGCTGATGAATTTTAATAGTCAAAAATGCAAGGTGATGCATCTTGGAAAAAAGAACCCAATGCATGAGTATTTTATGAATGATGGTGGTGTCAGAAGGGTTCTTGTGAGCACAAATGCGGAGAAAGATCTTGGTGTTCTAGTTGATCCATGACTATCTTTTGAACCACACATCAACGATACTGTTAAAAAGGCAAACCGTACTGCTGGTCTACTAATCAGAACAATAAATAATAAATCAAATGAAATTATGCTACCTCTTTATAAAACATTAGTACGCCCCTTATTAGAGTATGGAAATCCTGTCTGGTGTTCCTTTTTGAGAAAACATGTTGATCATTTAGAAGGTGTCCAAAGGAGATTTACGAAAACAATTATTGGAACCAGAGATATGGACTATGAGGACAGACTAAAGTGTTTGGGAATACCTAGTTTGGAATACAGAAGTCTAAGAGGCGATTTGATTGAGGTGTATAACATTCTTAATACGTTTTATGATCCTAACACAACTAAAACTTTACTAACTTTAACTGACGAGGAGAGAACACGAGGGCATGATTTAAAATTAACAAAAAATCTAAATAACAGTCGTTCAGCTCAAAACTTTTTTACTAACAGAGTAATAACTGCATGGAACAATCTTTCTAATGAAACTGTAAATGCATCATCACTAAATAGGTTCAAAAATCTTATTGACAAAAAATTTAATACTATTATGTACTCCACAAATTTGGAGAAATAAAAACAAAACAAACACAAAAACACACAAAAACAAACAAAACAAATACACAATAGCCGTAGTAATTCACGGGCAAACAAAAAGAAAAAAGAAAAGAAATATTGATATTTGAGAAAAATATCTAGAGGGCAAAAGGCTTCATAAGCCTACAGAGCCTAAACTGATATGATATGATATGATAAATCGGAAACTGGATCTACGAAGTCTACGAGATATGGCGCTCTAATCATTCACACGGCAATCAATGACTTGAAAAAGAAGTCACCTGAAGACTGCTGCAGAGATTTTGTCATGAGCATCAAGGCAATTGTAAAAAGTCATCCTGATCTCAAAGTTGTGGTCAGCAAAGTATGCCCGACTAGAAACAAAGATCTAAACATCAAAGCAGAACTGTTCAATGCTCTCGTCATGCAGCAACTAGCTGATTTCAACAACATCAGCTTCGTGGGGCATTCCAGCCTGCCAACCAGCCCACGACATCTTCAGGATAATCTTCATCCCACCTTCCTCGGAACCAGTAAGATGGCAGCTAACATCGGGCGTGAGAGACTTGTTCTGGAAGAAGCCCAAGAAAGCAGCCAGATTCCAGCACCACCCACCCGGACCCTTCCCCATGTTCTACGATGACCTGCGGTTTGCTCACAACCCATGGATGAACAGATTTGCTGTGCTGGGTGATTGATGACCAGTTTTCTGGGGTTTTCGTTTTGAGAGGGGGTGGAACAATTTTGCAAAATGCCTGCACCTTTTTGACTGTTAGCTTTCTTTTGAACAAGGTGCCATCTTGTGACCTTATCCTTTTGTAATTAAGCTGATATTCATATCCCATAGATTATTTCTTAATTACCGCGAATAACGTTATTTTGGCTAGATAATTGACAAAGTTTGTTATCATTGTTATTTGATATTTTTGTTGTGATAATTATATACGTTGCTGTGTCGTTTTATTTATTTTTTATTTTTTTATTTTTTCTATTGTTACAATACATTGTTCATTCTTTAGAGAGCATGACTAAACATTCGAACTTAACAATATTGCAATGGAATTGCAGGTCAATATCAACAAATATTCACGAACTGATTCAACATCTCTCAAATCATACTTATCAAGTGTTAGCATTACAGTCTCTAAATGTAACTGAACAAAAATTCCCAAAATACAAAATTGTTATTATCCTCCAATATTCCAAAATAACAACGAAACAGGGAGGATTAGCACTGCGTTATATATTCAAGAAAAAGTTGAATATTTTGAAATAGAACCACCGTTTTTAAAAGATGTTAAAACCATTAATGCATGCACAGCAAAACTGAAATTCAAAGATTCACTTACATTAAACGTAGTTTCAGTTTATTTGTCAAAAG
>CM065704.1:11625518-11638018 GCA_017654935.2 Phymorhynchus buccinoides
CATTGATTGCCGTGTGAATGATTAGAGCGCCATATCTCGTAGACTTCGTAGATCCAGTTTCCGATTTATCATATCATATCATATCAGTTTAGGCTCTGTAGGCTTATGAAGCCTTTTGCCCTCTAGATATTTTTCTCAAATATCAATATTTCTTTTCTTTTTTCTTTTTGTTTGCCCGTGAATTACTACGGCTATTGTGTATTTGTTTTGTTTGTTTTGTGTGTTTTTGTGTTTGTTTTGTTTTTATTTTCTCCAAATTTGTGGAGTACATAATAGTATTAAATGTTTTGTCAATAAGATTTTTGAACCTATTTAGTGATGATGCATTTTACAGTTTCATTAGAAAGATTGTTCCATGCAGTTATTACTCTGTTAGTAAAAAAGTTTTGAGCTGAACGACTGTTATTTAGTTTTTTTGTTAATTTAAAATCATGCCCTCGTGTTCTCTCCTCGTCAGTTAAAGTTAGTAAAGTTTTAGTTGTGTTAGGATCATAAAACTTATTAAGAATGTTATACACCTCAATCAAATCGCCTCTTAGACGTCTGTATTCCAAACTAGGTATTCCCAAACACTTTAGTCTGTCCTCATAGTCCATATCTCTGGTTCCAATAATTGTTTTCGTAAATCTCCTTTGGACACCTTCTAAATGATCAACATGTTTTCTCAAAAAGGGACACCAGACAGGATTTCCATACTCTAATAAGGGGCGTACTAATGTTTTATAAAGAGGTAGCATAATTTCCTTTGATTTATTATTTATTGTTCTGATTAGTAGACCAGCAGTACGGTTTGCCTTTTTAACAGTATCGTTGATGTGTGGTTCAAAAGATAGTAATGGATCAACTATAACACCAAGATCTTTCTCCGCATTTGTGCTCACAAGAACCCTTCTGACACCACCATCATTCATAAAATACTCATGCATTGGGTTCTTTTTTCCAAGATGCATCACCTTGCATTTTTGACTATTAAAATTCATCAGCCACTCCTCTGACCAATCAACCAAAGAGTCAATACACTTCTGAATTTTTTCTTTTGATTTCATATTATCATTTACTGTGGAATAGACTTTTGTGTCATCTGCAAATATTTTAACTTCACATTCAACCTTTTCTGGCAAGTCATTTATATAATAAATAAAAAGGGTAGGGCCAAGGACACTTCCCTGGGGAACTCCACTTGTAACTTGTATTTTATCCGAACAAGAATTATTAACATTGACATACTGAGTACGTTCATGTAGAAAATCTTCTATCCAAGACAACAGGTTGTAGGTACGTAGACTTCCGGGATTTTTTCAATTGTGACGTAATCATCTAATCAATGGACTTGATAAACCCAAATAAATGAGAATATTTGAGGGCGCTCATCGGTCTCTTCGGCAAAAAATGTATCTACCTGTATTAATGCTTGAATATTAACCAAAATAAACAAAACGAGTGTCTTACTGATCGATTGAGTCGATCTTCCAAGTCTAGAACGACATCGGCAGAGTTCACTTAACCGAGCAACTTTGCGCTCATTTCATGAAGTGTCCGGATTATAACTAAAGCAATCGCACTGACGCACTTTAAAACAGGTGTACATTTGTCATCGAAGCGTCTATATTTGCTATCCTCGAAACAATATTGGTTGTATTTTCTTTTCAGGACCGACCGCTTTAAGTGTTGCCGTTCTCAAAACGGTCCATCAGTTTTTCGATAACGCGAGTTACTTCCCTTCAGCACGAGCTGCGAGTCAGGGTCAAGGTCGAAGCGAACGATGCGCAAACCTACGGACTCAGTGACTACAAAACGATTCTTGCCTGTTCTATGCCAATTTAAGTGCTAAATCTCAAACTATTTTGTTTTATTTGATTCAATGCTGTAAATGTGAGTGTAAAATGTGTTTTTGAAACGTCAAAATTCTTTAACAGTTTAGAATATCGTGTACTATTAATCAGTGAATTGATCAGATAGCATGGGAATAAAGACGTATTTATTGACGTCATTACTGAATACGTCAAACTTTGTCAAATTGATGCGTCATAAGCTGCCATTAAAATGTCAAAAGAAGGGGCTTTGGTCGAGTCAAAGTTTATTTCATGCAAAAACAAAATATATGAGCTATTTTTCTACCAAAAAATAGACACAATTTTTCAACAGACAGCCCACTATATATGTGAGTACTTTTAAAACAAAAGAATCGAATTCTGTCCCGTTTCCAATTATGTTGATTGTTGGAAGAAAGCTGTCACAACATTTTCTAATGGAGACATGTATGAAAAAATAAATAAATACCCTGGAAAATTGTACCCACTTTTGAAAATTAGAAACAGAAAATGCATATTTACTGCGAGTTAACTATTTGTCTCTCTTTTTATCATAACTACTATGATATTGGCTTACAATTTTTTTTTCTTGTCCTACCTACAGGTTGCCATTCACACCATAACCTCTTAGTTTAAACTTTAGATTTGAAGACTGTTTGGAGCTCCTCTGTAACATATGCCTTTTTGGATGTTGCTCTGAAACAGTATGAATAGCCTAGCCTCTTGCTATCGATTTTGTTGGCTATCGAATCGTGCAGGAACAATACCTGAGGCAAATCTGATTTTGAACTTTTCTTAGTCTGCTTCTGTCCTTTGGAATTTGCGCTGTGACGTAAGTGGCCTGAGTATGGTACGTCATTCTTGGCTTTTGCGTCATCGGTTCTTATTTCTTCAGTCTTGTTCTTGCCTTCGTTGCTTCTCTTCCCTTTCTGTTGATTTTGTTTC
This sequence comes from Phymorhynchus buccinoides, assembly GCA_017654935.2. NCBI lineage: Eukaryota > Metazoa > Mollusca > Gastropoda > Neogastropoda > Raphitomidae > Phymorhynchus > Phymorhynchus buccinoides. The sequence goes on from CM065704.1 coordinate 11,628,275, forward strand.
GCTGTCGTTTTGTGTGTGGGGGTAGAAGATGTGGAGGGCTGTTTAGCGGACGATGACGATGTCCCAGCCTTGACCGCTTCCGCATAAGACGGGTGTAGCCTTTCAGTTTCAGTGTGTGTGTGTGTGTGTGTGTGTGTGTGTGTGTGTGTGTGTGTGTGTGTATGTGTGTGTGTGTGTGTGTGTGTGTGTGTGTGTGTGCGCGTGTGTGCACGTGTGTGTGTGTGTGTGTGTGTGTGTTTGTGTGCGTGCGCACGTCCGTGTGTGTGTGTATATATCGGAACTGTGAAGTATGATATTGTTCTTGATATAACAAACATTAGTATACAGCAATATGAACATTTCAGGTTGTTATGAACTCAAAGGCATTATCCTGCCGTCGATCTTAGGAACAGCTTGTTGACGGCAGGTCACCTAGCGCCTGTCTTGACACAATCATTAACTTGGATGCTCGATGAATGGAACTAAGCTAGCTTGTCAGGAAAGCTTCCAAACATATATGACTGCTACATTTTGTTAGATGAAATTGTTTTTTACAAAAATACAAGCACCACTTAATTTCACCTGTTCTGTGTCAAATTCAAGATGGCGTAGAATGGTCACAAATGTCATTCATAGCAATGTTTTGGGAGTCTGAATTTTCCCTTCAATCCTCCGTTAGATTTTAAGTTAGTGTCGGCAAAGACTGTCCAAGATGTTGAACTGTCTTTGGCGTCGGTTCCTCTCTTTTATTCACTAGCGAAGACGGAGTGTTGCTGCCCTCGTGGAGGGGTAATCAGAAACGGTCACACACGTAAATGTTCTCATCCCTAGCTGATGCACTTGCACCATAGTGTTCAAGTGCTTCGGCTGTTGGGATGATCCCTGCAGTCTTTTAGCAAGAGTATGTAAACAAACAAACAAATAACAAACAAACAAACAACACTTCACAAGCGGCGAAACGATGCTGGCTGGTTAATGTTTTCATTGCAGTCTGTCTGTTTGCTCCTATCTGACTATGTCGCTGACTATGTTAAGGTCTGTGTACACGTTAACATTATTCACGAGATATTTCAATTTATCCATGGCAACACAGTGATAGCCCACTCTTAATATGACTTACAGCTCACTGTGTTGCCATGGGGGAAACTAAATACCTGTGAATAGTGTTAACGCGTACGCAGAACTTTAGCACGATGCTTTGCGTTTGAACGGAGGCACCTGGGAGGTTCACACTTTGCATGCGGATAGGTAGTTAGGAAATCTAGGTCAACTTCGAAGATAAAGGTTATTGGTCAACGATCAAGGTGACTGGAGCCGCGAGGCTGGTTGATTTAGAGTTTTCACGTTGTAGTTGGGGTATCTGTCTGTCTGATGGTGCGTCTTTGAATTAGCGTTGTTTTACAGAGATTGTGACATAGATAACATTCTGGAATCAAATAAATGAAGACTTTAAAAAAGACACACGGAAATGAAATAAATGTAATTAATTAAATGCGTACTAGATTTCAAAAGGCGTTTGTGAACACGCATGTGTATTTATGTGTGTATGCGTGCGTACATGTGTGTGCGTGTGTGTTTGTTTGTGTATGTGTGTGTGTGTGTGTGTGTGTTGTGTGTGTGTGTGTGTGTACGCGCATGCGCAAAAGATACACACAGTTTGTGTGTGTGGTAACTTATGTAAGCTCAATAACAGGCAAAAAATTATGTCGGGTGGAGGATGGAGGAGATTGTTCGAGTCGAGGGGGGTATTGCCCTAGGGGTTATTGTCCCGGGTGGTGGGGTGGGGGTTGTAGGTGGGGGAGGGCATTGCCCGGGGGTAGTTGTCTGGGAGGGAATGAGGAATGGGGGGAGGGGGGAGACTGTCCCGACACACCCTCAAGAATAAACATAAAGCATTAATTTGGCAATCAAAGCAATCCATCACATGGTAGTCTAGTGGTGAAAATTGGATTTTGGTTTCGTTAGTTAAAGTTATAAAGTATGACGTGAAAACCATCTCTACAATTTGAAGTGAATTGGTCTTACCTTTAAGTTAAGGAATCGTTTTACTTATTAATTCAATCAATATCTTTATCACTTTCAAAACGTTCTGCAGTATAGTCAAAACATATAGATAGATTGTAATATATGTTAATATCAGGTGTGTACTGGAAAAGTTTGATGGAAACAAGTTAAAGTGGCTGCATATTCATACCCGTATGAGTTGTCTCCATGTACTTTTATTGTGTTGCTGTGTGTGCACGCGTGTGCGCTCGCACTCTAGTTTTGGCCAGATTCATTGTGAGGTAACGCGTTGAAACGCACGTGACGAGACCACAAACGAAGAACAATAGTCTTGTAGAGCCCATATTGTTTTTGACTTTCAGAATATAACGAAGCCCCTGAGGTAAGTTTCAGACTTTTGTCCACTTCCGAAAGATGTTGTCCCAAAGCTCCTCCTCTACTAAGCTATTTGCACATTATTTGTCTGTGCATGCGTGGCGGAACCTTTGCAGGGATGTTGAAGAGACGCACGATTCGACTGTTCATTCAATTCAGGAAAACAAACCTTGACATAATAAAAATATTTTTAATTGCTGCTCTTGCCTAACTTATAAGTATTAATTGGAAAGAGAGAGAGAGAGAGAGAGAGAGAGAGAGAGAGAGAGAGAGAGAGAGAGAGAGAGAGAGAGAGAGAGAGAGAGAGAGAGAGAGAGTTGTGATCCCGTGAATATCAAATGTAAAATATCCAGCATATCCATGTGATATATGTACACAAAAACAGGCAGAAGACATTCATTAAAGCAGTATGTTGTGGATTGGCAAGTTTTAAAACAAAGATTGTTCACACACAAGGATGATGGAATGTTGATTGATGTACCTTTTGCATCAACAGGTTGAAAAACGGGTGAAGAAAAGGGCATCTTTGAGCTGGGAAATTCGACGTTTCATGAAGTGAAGTAAAACGTAACATTTCCCAGCTCAATTTTGTTACGTCAAATGTACTCTTTTTGCAACCTAGATCACAAACAGTTACATTGACTCTTTTGATGGAAAGCAAATAAACAAGCATAGCCGAATCTCTCGTTGGCTAAACTAGGGCCTATTTATTTTCATTTTGTATTTCTTTAAAACGACGAGACAGATTGGCGTCGGAGGTGAACAGGCAAGGAATTCCAGACAGTAGGGGCTCACACACCAAAACTGCGTTGTCCAAAAGACTTTAAATTCACGTTAGGAACGTTCAATATACAGAAATCGAGAGTTACAGAAATCGAGGCGAGATGTGATAACGGTACTGTAGCAAGGTGGTTGCATGAGCTGGTTGAGAGGAATGACCGAATGGCCGCAATATGTCTCAGTTCGAGAAAACATGAACGGCAAACATTACTGATATCAATGCATTGAGAGGGTTTGGTCGATTGTAACCCCACAGTATTTATCTGATGATTTGAAGGGAACATTGTTACCTCCAACGTCTGCGGACTCGCTGTCGATTATTTCTAAACTACTGGGGGAACCAACAGGCAGGACCTCTGTCTTATCTGTGTTTTGCTTGATTTTGTTGCTGTTCATTCATCCTAGCACATCATTCGCACACGTCTCAATGCCAGACTGAATGGGAGGAAAATCCCCAGGGGCACCACTCTGTGACGCCTCAGTATTATCAGCATATTTGTGGAAATCGCATGAATGTGCAACAATCATGTCAGACAATGGCTATGAGTAGAGAGTAAAGAGAACATGGCCCAATACTGAGCTCTGTGGGACTCCATGTCTGAGAGATGACAAAGAAGATAGAACTCCAGTCATAATGACAGAGAAGGTATGGTCACTTATGTAAGACGTGATCCAATCAGGCACGACACATCGTATTCCAAACGTTACCTCTAAACGCTTCAAAAGAACAGAGAAATAGACAGTTCCAATGTTCGTGATGCTGTCGTCATTCAGCAATGTGATGCTTGGGTTGAGCTTTTTTTTTTAAATGTATCATTGATAAGATAATGTTTTCTAAACGTTGCCAGAGTTGATTGCTACTGATGTAACTGATGGCAATACACACTTATATCCTGAATTTCTCTTTTAGAGATATTAAAGTACACTTGAACTTGGAACATGAACTTACGATTATGTTTCCAGTGACATGTAGTTGTTCTCGTTTTATTCAGACCCAGTTATCACACGTGTTTTCTGTTTCTTATCAGCACGCCTTCCACACAAAGACCAGAAGGTCTGTCTGTATCGAGAGCCCATCATATAGTACACCACAATGTTGAAACTGGAGTTGATGAAAATTAATAAACCAGCAATAGACGTACATAACAAGAACAAATTATGATGTCGTCTTCCTACATTAAATTCTTGGAAAACATAGGCCAGGAAGCGAGTCAAGCTAACAGGAATAATACAAATCACAAACAAGACAGAGGTACAAATCAACATTTTGGTGAGGGCTATTTCCTTGGAGGAGATAGAAACGGATGATTCATTACGCCATGTCACGACCTGAGAAAGCTCCACCGCAGTAATTAATGTTGTCACCACCACAACTACAATCACCAACGTTGATAATCCAATGCCGATGAATGCCCCGTAAAGGAAGTCAAGAACGTATCTGTGCTCTTTGTAAAAATCGGTTAACGTGAATGTTGTCCTGCTTGTTCCAGACTCTGGATCATAAAAGCTTGTGGCGCGATATCTGAATCCCGAAAGAAGAAAGAACATCCCTATTACAAAAACGTAATCAGCAGCTATAATCGCAGCCATGGTTTTAGAGGACAGTTTCGTTTGGTATGTGAGTGGACGCAGCACACAGTAGCACCTCTCACATGCAATGAGTGCTGAGAGGATGGAAGACACATAAACAAACCCAAACAAAACTCTATAATAATTGGCATTTAGGAAAATCTTAAACGGGCCGTCTTTTTCCCCTGTAGCATACTGTAGATATAGGGCTTCGCTGTTTCCAAGAACTATCGTCATCAAATTGATTTCGTCAGCTAGGGACAAAGCAAACAGACACATATTGACCCGATCCTTTAACCCCTGTTTGTAGAACACCGCCATGTTGATGACGTTACCGGGTCCACCAATCAGAAACAAGAACACAATTAATGTGTTTTTGATTTGGCTCGCCAAAAACTCCACATTTGCACTAACAATGTTATCAGGATTGTCCCAAGGCACAAACCCGTGGGTAGTCACTGACTGGATTGAGGTGTTTACTTGGAACATATTTTGAAAAGTTGCCATGGTATAATTCACATGCGAAGTCATCAGGAAGCAGCTGGCTTTATGGATATCAACAAAGGCAAAGCAGACTCTTTCATTTGTGCGATTTGTTCTGGCATCTTCGTCCCCCAAACAACAACATCCATAACACACAAACAAACAACAAATCCATGTTAAGTCGCATGAGTGTTATGCTGGTCTACAAAGAAACGCAACCAATGAAAGGATTGATGTTTGACTGCAACTGCTATCTTTAAGAAAAGAACCAAATCAGACCCTGGGAACAATAGACCTGGTAGCTTAACTTGTGTTGCTTGTAAGGTATTAGAGTCACTTATTAGAGATCAGGTAGTTTCTCATATGACAGATAATGGCTTATACACAAAATGCCAACATGGATTCAGAAAGAAAAGGTCATGTATAACACAACTTGTAGAGGTAATGGATGATGTTACGAGTATTTTAGACAACGGCTGTTCATTAGACATTATTTACCTTAATTTTAAAAACGCTTTTGATTCCGTTCCGCATGAAAGATTACTTTTAAAATTAAATGCATATGGAATCTGTGACAGTCTATTAGACTGGATTAGGGCATTTCTAACTGGAAGAAAACAAAACGTACGTGTGGGCTCAACATATTCTACAAACACTGATGTAATTAGTGGTATTCCTCAGGGCAGTATCCTTGGGACAATTTTATTTACTATTTTCATAAATGATTTACCAAATTATAATCAAAGTACATGTAAAATATTTGCTAATGACACTAAGATCTATAATCAGACATCAGAACATAATATAATTCAAAATGACTTAGAAAATTTACAGAAATGGTCAGACGAATGGAATTTATATTTTATTGTGTCTAAGTGTAAAGTAATGCATATAGGAAAAAACCCAATCCCGAGCATGAATATAGTATGAAGCTTGATAAAGATGTGCAAAATATAACACCATGTGCAGAAGAGAAAGACCTAGGAGTTATTTTTGATAATTTGCTATCATTTGATACTCACATTCAAAAGGCTATTAACAAAGCTAACCAAATGTTAGGGTTAATCAAAAGAACATTCACTTATCTAAACAAGGAAACATTTTTATTGTTGTGCAAGTCTATGGTCCGTCCACATCCGGAATACGGCAATACAATATGGTACCCTTACCTTAAGCGACAGTCAGTGGCTATTGAAAGAGTGCAGAGGAGGGCAACAAAAAATGTTAAATGTTGTAAAGATTTAAACTATCAAGAGAGGTTAAAATTGTTAAATTTACATTCATTAAAAGGAAGACGTGTAAGAGGAGATCTCATTCAGGTATATAAAATCTATAATAATTTAGATTATATAAGTTTTGAGTCTCTATTTTCAGTGTCTACATACAGTAAAACTAGAAATCAAGAAGGTAAGGTACAGATTCAACGTTATAATACTAACAAACGAAAACATTGTTTTAGTAACCGTGTTGCTAACCTCTGGAACTCACTGCCACCTAACTTTAAAAGAGCACAATCAACTAACCAATTCAAAAATCTCCTGGACAGTAACAAAATTATTAGTCAAATATTTTTTTTTTTTGACGATTGATTTGAAATCGTACTTTTTACCGCATGCAATATGCAAACATGTAAAATAAATTTCAAATGGATGGGACGTTTTATAAGCTGCAAGGCTTGAAGGCTGAAGCCTGTCCCTATCTACCTACCTACCTACCTAAAAAAACATCATCAGTCTCCAAAATCCCCCGAAGACGGAGTGTGGCTGCGCTGCCCATGGTGGGGTAATTAAAAACGGTGACACACGTAATGTTCTCATCCGTAGGTGATGCACTTGTACCAAAGTGTTCAAGTGCTTCGGCTGTTGGGATGATCCCTGGAGTCGCTTTAGCCAGGGTAAACAAATAAACAACAAACAACAATGACAATCATTCATTTCCCTACGTTAGAGGCAGACAGGGGACAAAAAAGAAGAAAAAAACCAACTGACTGGCCTGTCGCTCTGTTGCTGTGGTAGGGGTGCTCACGTGTACATACACCTTAGGGTGTTCGCATTTATTGCATTATATTTTGTATTTGTTTTTTGTTTTTGTATTGATCGATTGCAAAACAAATTTCCTTGTTGTAATGAGATGGGGACAATAAAAGATTGATTGATTGATTGGTTGTTTGGGTGATTGGTTGAACAACAACAACAAAACTTCTGATGCATCACATAACATTTGTGCCGATGCCTCTGTCAATAAATAACATTATATATCAACTCAAAGCATCAATCGACACAATCTACTACATGAGTACAGCTTACACTTAAAGACGTTGAAAATAAAACAGGTCTTTTTCCATAAAGTTTGTCTCTCACGACTGTTCACCAGAAAGCTCTTGTGTACAGGTATTTTGGTATCATGAGTACATGTGGTTGGCTGGCCGACCAAACACTCTTACCTTGGAAATCCTTTTCGCAGTAACCTAACCGATCAGATGTTAGGCAATAGCTATGCACATGGGGAATTGGAAAGACTTTATCGTAGTATGTAGTGAGTTCAGTTACAAGGGAATAAATGACTTGTACACTATCAACCAGAAAGTTAATTATGACTCTACCATCTCAATGAAATCGTGTGTTCTGTCCTTTTGTAGAGTCTTTATGGCATCAATTTAATAAAGAACTAACTACAAAATATAATGAACCATTAAGCCACGTCAAACTTCTTTGTTTTATGATTACGTGGATGATTTCGTATAAAAGCAGATATAAGAGGAGACAACATTACAGCTGTATTGCTAAACAAAATTGGGACTTTCCTGGTGTTGCACTGCCTTCGGGCATTGCCTCCAGGATCGTTCCCACCATCTTTATCTCTATAAATGTCCCATATGTGTCTGTTCCAGACCGGAGGACGTTAAATGAATTTTCATTAATTCATTCATTCGACAACGTTTCTCATTCAAATGCTTTTTTCACAGCTGAAGGCCTCAGATGACATATTAGTAAAGGGCAGGTAGATGCGTATCAATCCTTAACCTATGGACAACCATTTAATATTGATCAAATCGTGTTCACACTTTCAGATTTCAAGCCATATAATATATTCTGCAAAATATGTTCCTACCACCATAACATTGCTCCAACAAATACTGTACTTTATTTCAAATGGTGATCTTTTCCACTTTGATGCATCGAGTATATTTCAGACGATGGTGGTCAAATCACTGGATGGAAGTCTTGAGTGATTTGCAACGTACTGAAATAAATCAAAACTACTGATATTGTTTCTTGTGTGCAGTTTGGTTAGTACACACTTTATGCAATTTGGTTGAAAGCTGGCGACAGACTATGTGACTCGATCAGGTCGTGACGTTTCACCTCATTTGCATACCATCATTCTCGATCAGTCTGACTCAGTCAGGTGACAGGGCCGAATAGGGCGGGTTCTACATTTCACCTATCGAGTCTGATCGAGTCAGATGGATTGTGACCTCTTCTGTGCGGGAAACAAAATTTGGTCAACGTCACGACCTGATCGAGTCATATGAGGCAGTCGCATAGTCTGTCTCCAGCTTAAGCGTGCGACAGACTATGTGACTGCCTCATGTGACTCGATCAGGTCGTGACGTGTCACCTCATTTGCATACCATCCTGCTTGATCAGTCTGACTCAGTCGAGCCCAGTCAGGTGACAGGGCCGAATAGGGCGGGTTCTATATTTCACTGATCGAGTCTGATCGAGTCAGATGGCTTGTGACCTCTTCTGTGCCGGAAACAAAATTTGGTCAACGTCACGACCTGATCGAGTCATATGAGGCAGTCGCATAGTCTGTCTCCAGCTTTAGTGCGATTGTGTATTATTTGGTCTGATCATTAAATTAAAGTTTTATAATTATCTAAGCCGTTTTCCCCTGTTCTGCATGCTAGTAGACATCGTCTTTTGTTCAGTATGAAGTTGGCTTGAGAAAAGCCCTGATACTAAAAGTTCTTCCCGGAACAGCTGTGTTGACAATAACTTATTGAATAAGTTAATTTTTTGGTTTGTGTCTATCTTTTCTTCTGCCGGTTTTGTTTTTTTATTTGTTGTTGAGGTATTTTTTTTGTCCGTCTGTCTGCCTTTTTTGTGCGTGAACACTATGATGATGACCAAAAAAATTCTTGTTTTGGTTTAAAAGGGCGGAGTGCCAGCTCTTGAAACAATGCACAAAGAAAAAACAATGAAGAGGTCAGATCTCTATCAGGTCAGATCTACCTCTTCAGGTTTTTTCTCTGCAAAATTAGTCTTATTGAATTCTGCAGGACGGTTATTGCCAAACTCTGAAGTTAGGAGTTCTGGGTCGAGGTTATGTAGACGACAGTCGCCACGCGCATAACTGTTACACCAGAAGGGGTCTAGGAATCACTTTAGAAAAAGTTTGTGAAAAAATAGTACAAGCTCTTGTCTGATTGGTCAAAAAAAGTATTATTTTAGCCAAACTTTGATGGACCAATCAACAACAAGAAATGTATTAACCCGCTACAAGTCACGTGATAGTTCCGGGTAGTTTGCTGCTTGCTCGCTTGCTGGG
>CM065704.1:11643018-11653331 GCA_017654935.2 Phymorhynchus buccinoides
AATTAAATTTAAATTAGTCTAGATCTAGCAGACGACAAACTCACCAAGAGCTGTCAGACCATGCAAAAGATATCACCGATATGCTCTGAACTAATTGTTGCCAGAAAACATGTAGATTCCACACACACACACACACGCGCGCGCGCGCGCGCGCGCGCGCGCGCGCGCACACGCACACGCACACATCACACACACACACACACAGCGCGCACACACACACGCACACACACAACACACACACACACACACACACACACACACACACACACACACACACACACACACACACACACACACACACACACACTATATATATATATCTCTCTCTATATATATATATATATCTCTCTCTCTCACTCTCTCTCTCTCTCTCAGAGAGAGAGAGAGAGAGAGAGAGAGAGAGAGAGAGAGAGAGAGAGAGAGAGAGAGAGAGAGAGAGAGAGAGAGAGAGACAGACAGACAGACAGACAGACAGACAGAGATGCAGACAAAGATAGAGACGGAGATAGATAGAATTATTTATTTATGTAGGCCTTCGCCCCTCAGTGAGTGTATGTATGTATGTGTGTGTGTGCGTGTGCGTGTGCGTGTGTGTGTGTGTGTGTGTGTGTGTGTGCGCGTGTGCGTGTGCGTGTGCGTGTGCGTGTGTGCGTGTGTGTGTGGTGTGTGTGTGTCGGTGTGTGTGTGTGAGAGAGAGAGAGAGAGAGAGAGAGAGAGAGAGAGAGAGAGAGAGAGAGAGAGTGAGTGTTTCCATTTTCATGCATGCAAATGGGTTTCTTTAATTGTATTGTGCTTGTACGAGACCACACTGTAATTTCACCTAACGTGATAATAAAGTATTTTTGACTTTGACTTTGACTTTGACTTGACACAATGTTAATTTATGTTAGCGATTAAAACGTGTTAACATTTTAAATGGCAAACACTGGCAAATTCACTTTAAAACTGAGATAGTACATAAAAAGCGTACGCCATCAGGCACCTATGTTTAATTCCTAGCCTACTGTGACGCAAGGCTGCAAGCTTTGCTTGTGAACTAAAACATATGTAATTAATTCAACCAGTAAGTATTTTTGTATAATTATTTTAAATTGTGTTGTTATTATAGTTATCACAATATATTTTAAAAACAGTTTAATGGATATTTATTTTAGATCTGACGTTATAGTGGAAAGAATCATTGTCAGTGTTGAGCGACAGAGGCGACGCCACATTGTCAAACAATAGGCGCTTGAGAGAAGTCATAATGACAGGTTAATTTACGAACACAAAAGGCGTAATTTTGTTTAAAAAAACAAATGTTTGTGTGTTAAAACTGTCGGAGTGCATTTTAGATGTGTGAATGTACCATTATCAACAATCAGAAATTTAAAAGCAATTAGTTTGTCCTATTTTATCTTTCTTCCTAGGCTAACAGCAGTACCTGCAAAGAGCTCCAAAAACAAGATCAAAGGGGGTAAGTTGAGAGCAAAAGAGAAAACTCGAACAGAAGAGAAAACTAGCAATGACGTCAACACCAATGACGTCATACTTTCTCAGAGCGAAAAGAACAGGAAGCAAGAAACGAAAGTAAACAAAGAAAAAGATCTACCAAATGTTCTCGTTCTCAGCGATTCTGTTTTAAATGGCGTGCAGGGACCAAGGCTTGGCCGATCCTATGGGTTCAAAGCCGTTGTGAAGAAAACATACACAACAAAGGAACTAGAACCAAAGCTGAAGGAAGCCACATCATCAACTAAGTACGATGTGATAGTGATCCACTGCGGCTTGAATGACATCAAAGAGAACGCTGATTCGTCATCCAGCAAAACATTTGTAAACACAGTGAAAAACATTGCAAAGCTACATTCAAAAGTCGTGATCAGCAAGATAGCACCTGTGAGCAACTCTGAGTTGAACATGAAACGGGAATTGTTCAATGCCATGTCATGCTCTGAACTTTTCAATGTTCCGAACATCTCAGTCGTCAACCATGAACACCTCCAGGCCACTCCCAGAGCTTTGGTCGATGGCATCCAGCCGAACCGTAGAGGGGTCAGCATGCTTGCCGGCAACCTTGGGAGACATCTACACAAGCTGCTTTGGGAGTCACCCAGGAAGTCCAGGAGGCTTGGGCCGCGCCATCATCCCAGTAGAGCACCAATCTGCCCTCCACTCTACGTTCCTTACGACCATCATGGGCCGTCTTTCTACCAAAAACGAGGATCATGGCGGAACTTTTATGACCTACTGGAAGGCCGATGAAGAAACTGCAAAACTTGTCAATTAACAAGAGATTTAAAGTGGTTTTGCTATGTCTAGCAGTTTAATGATACACTGAAAGTTTACTGAATGAAGTAGGATAAACTTTTGTGTTCTATTGTTTTCCCTTAAATTTTTTATTTTTTATTATTATTTTTTATTTTTTATTTGTTTGTTTGTTTTTGTTTGTTTGTTTGTTTCCAATTAGTGTTTTTGTTGTTATTTTGGTACAAATTAATTGACTAATGACGTGGAAAGATATGTCCCAATTTTCCATATTACAATGGAATTGTAGATCCATAAACACTAATTTGGTGTTTTTAGAGCAGTTTCTAAAAAAATGTCCACACTGTGTTTTGGCACTTCAGTCGCTAAATGTACAAAGCCATAAGCTACCAAATATACAAAACTATTTTTCCCCTCCTTTATTACAGGATTGTAAAACATCAAATAAAGTACAAACTGCTATGTACATAAGAAGTGACATAAGTTATGCGAAATTATTTACCAACAATCTCCCAAATGAAATGGAAGATGTGTATCATACAGGAGTTACTATAAAAATTCAATAACGAGTTAACAGTCAACATTTTGTCTGTCTATTTTCCAAATGGTCCAAAAAATGATAACACTGACTGGATCAAACACCTCAATACAAAAAAAAAGGAAAGGATTATTTTGGGAGATTTTAATGCGCATGCTCCGTTCTGGGAGAATGGTTGTACAAAGGTAACCAGTAATCGTCTGATTGAAAACATATCTGATGCAAACTTGTATTTATTGAATGATGGTTCAGTCACTAGAATACCAGATGTATCTACTCACAGAGCAACTTCGGTCGATTTGTCACTCATTTCTCCAGAGTTAGGAACAGATTGTATATGGAATGTGTGTGAGGATAGCTTAGGGAGTGATCACATTCCAATTGAGATAACTTTGGAAGAAGAAATTGGCAGATCTATTGAGAGCGAATGTGAAGATAAAATACCAAAGTTCCAATATAAATTTGCTGACTGGTCGTCGTTTCAAAACATCTTAATGACATACGATATTAAATCCATTGAAAATGATGATATTGATACTTTTTATTCTAACCTAGTTGAAGCAATCTTAAATGTTGCTGCTCAGTCGATCCCAATTTTAAAAGGATCACCAAATCCAAACCACAGAGGAGGCTGTGGCACATAAAAAAGAAACTTTTAAACTATGGTTAAAAGCTACTATAGCAGAACAAAAGGAAAAGGCTAAGAAGAAAAATCAGATTAATAATTGTTCTAGTAATACAGGAAATCATGCACAAAATACGGAAAACAACATCGAAGAACTTTTTCAAGACATGAACAGAGCTAAAATTCACAGCAACAAAGTAGTGGCCAGAGCCAAGAAAAATTATTGGACTAATGTTTGCAGTACTGAAGTGTCTGAATCAAAAGACTAGCATAAAGCATGGGGAAAGGTTAAAGAAATGAAAAATGGCTTCACATTACCAGTCTATCCCATAAAGATAGAAAATAAGCAGTTTCCAACGCCCAAAGAAAAAGCTGAACTGTTTCTGGAAACATTTACTAACAACAGCTTATCATCAAATATGGATGCTGATAGTCTTCATTATAGAACGGAAGAGGAATGCAAAAATACATACACTGATCCAAAGCCTGATAATACGCACTATCTTAACGCTCCAATTCAGTTTGATGAATTCATTGAATCACTGGAATCATTTTCTTCAAATAATTCTTCTGTTGGTTTGGATGGCATATCTTATCAACTGTTGAGCCATTTACCTTATAACTGGAAAGAATTGCTATTCTCGTTTTACCAAAAATGTTGGTTAAATGAAGCTCTTCCCCAAATCTGGAAGCAGTCAATTGTAGTTCCTATCCCTAAACAAGGTAAACCGCGATCAGCAGTAAATAGTTATCGACCAATAGCTTTAACTTCTCATGCCAGTAAAATATTAGAGAAAATTATACAGAAAAGATTGTTCTATCACTGCGAAAAATATAATATTATTCCTACATGTCAAGCTGGGTTTAGAAAAGGTCGTTGCACAATAGATAACCTAGTTAAGCTTACAACTCAAATTAAAAAACAGTTCTCCAAAAGAAAAAGTACACTTGCCACATTCTTTGATGTACGGAAAGCTTATGATAGTGTTTGGCATGCAAGACTGTTATATAAATTGAAAAAAATCGGAATAACAGATTTGACTTATCAGTACGTCAAAATTATACTTTCAGATAGGTCAATATGAGTAAGATTGGGGAATGTTTACTCTTCAGCTAAAACAGTTGACATAGGCATTCCACAAGGATCTGTAATAGCACCACTGCTATTTAATATATTAATTCATGATCTACCAAATTGTCTATCGAAGACAACAAATGCTGTGCAATACGCAGATGATATAGCTATTTGGGTCAACACATCTTTAAGAAAACATACTAACAAAAGATCAGTTAATCATGTTCAGAACATATACCAAAGAGAACTTGATAATTTAAATCAATATATGAAAGAAAATGGATTGATGTTATCAAAAGAAAAAACTTATCTTATGCTTTTCAATAATGGTGAAAATCCTAAAACTCTACCTCAGTTAGTATTGGATGGAAACATTCTTGCTTATAAGCATTCAGTTAAGTTCTTAGGTGTATATTTTACATCAAAATTAAATTGGACAGTTCATATTGAGTATTTGATTTCAAAAGCGAGAAAAATACTTAATTTTCTGAAAATTAGAAACAAACAATCATGGAGTCAAAATACCAAAACATTACTACATCTTGCAAATTCTTTAGTTCGATCAATACTATCCTATGGGCAAGAGGTTTATTTCAGTGCATCAAACACTCTTTTAAATAAGTTACAAAGCATAGACAGTAAAGCTATCAAACTAGCACTTGGTATTCCTATGCACTCTAACACTCTTAGAACATATAAAGAGAGCAATATAATGTCATTAGCTGAATATAGAAAGTTATGTGCCTCAAAATATATAGTAAGAGGTCTCTCTATTGACAACAATATAAAGGAGGAAATATTCACAGACTCAGAGACAGATTATCCAAAGCGAGCAAAAAATATAGCGTTTCTTCAGCCAATCAAGAATTTCACTGAAGACGTTATAAGTAGAAGTAAGGTAGATATCCACAATATCTCAGCCATGCCTATTATACCACTAATGCCACCATGGGAACAAAGAAATGCAAAATTTGATATAGAATATACCAGTTACAAAAAAGATGAAGAAGTTAATCAATTAGTTTCTGACGTTCGACTTCATTTAGATTCAAAATATTCAAATCATCTAAAAATTTACACTGATGGTTCAGTCTTAGAAACGTCAGACAGTGGAGCAGGTTTTGTTATTCCATCACTTAGAATAGAAAAGTCATACTATTTAGGCAAAGGCATTTCAATATTTACTTCTGAATTATATGCAATAATGCGAGCTTTAGAATTTGTTTATGATCTACCATATTCAATTTATAACATTTTAGTTTGTGTGGATTCAAAATCAGTTTTACAAACTCTAAACCAAAGTAACAGTAAAACTCGTAACGACATTGTCTTTGAAATTAAACAGTTGATTCATTGTATTGTTGCAAAAGGTATTGGTATTGATTTTTGCTGGGTGCCATCTCATTGTGGACTCTTTTGGAATGAAGTTGCTGATAGAGCTGCCAAAAGAGGGGCTTTTAATAACTCTAACTTGGTTTCTAATGAGAAACTGGCATTATCTACACATGAAATGTACTGTTTATTGGAAAAATCTACTTACATCAACTCATCTGACTTTAGATCTAACATTTTTATGCACAGTAGATCGATAGTTAGTTTAGTGTACAAGATACGACTCAATTCATGGAAAACTAAATACTTGGAAACTAACTGTCTTTGTAATGATAAATTATCAATTCATCACTTACTATTAGAATGCCCAGTATTGCTCTCTAAATATTGAATGATCAATATGGACTTTTTTCGTAAGTATAATAATACCAAGGATATTTTAAATTATGCAGAAATTGACATTACTGTAATTGCAAAAGCAATGCGGTCCTCAACTATTGGAAGACTACTGTAGAGGTTTTCTTTACTTTTTTTAATATGTCGTTCTTATGCATGTTATTTTACCTTCTTTTTTTTTCTCCAAAAAAATGTTTGCATGTTGTCTAAAATCACGATCTATGTGAAAAGACATTAAATTAAAGATTCATTTGACACAATCATTAACTTGGATGTTCTATGAATGGAATTAAGCTAGCTTGTCAGGAAAGCTTCTAAAGATATGTGACATATATCTTGTTACGAAAAACAAAACATTAAAGCAAATACAAGCACCACTCAATTTCCCATGTTCTGTGTCAGATTCAAGATGGCGTAGAATGGTCACAAACGTTATTCATAGTTATTTTCGGGGAGTCTGAATTTTCCCTTCAATCCTCCATTAGACTTATGTTAGTGTCGACAAAGACTGGCCAGGATGTTGGACTGTCTTCCGTGTCGGTTCCTCTCTTTTATTCACTAGCGAAGACGGAAGGTGGCTGCCCTCGTGGCGGGGTAATAAAAAACGGTCACACACGTAAATGTTCTCATCCCTAGCTGATGCATGTGTACCATAGTGTTCAAGTGCTTCAGCTGTTGGGATGATCCATGGAGTGTTTTAGCCAGAGTATGTAAACAAATAAACAACACTTCACTAGCGGCGAAGCGATGCTAGTTGGTCAATGTTTTCATTGCAGTCTGTCTGTTTGCTCCTATCCGACTATGTCGCTGACTATGTTAAGGTCTGTGTACACGTTAACATTATTCACGATATATTTCTATTTCCCCATGGCAACGCAGTGATAGCCCACTCTTAATATGACTTACAGCTCACTGTGTTGCCATGGGGAAATAGAAAAATCTTGTGAATAGTGTTAACGGGTACGCAGACCTTTAGCACGATACATTGCGCTTGCACACAGGAACCTGGGAGGTTCACATTTTGCATGCAGAGAGGTAGTTAGGATATCTAGATCATGAAGGTTGTTGGTCAAAGGTCAAGGTCACTGGAGCCGCGAGGCTGGTTGACTTAGAGTTTTCACGTTGTAGTTGGGGTATCTGTCTGTCTGGAGGTGCTTCTTTAAATTAGCGTTGTTTTTTGCGATTGTAATATAGACAACATTCTGGAATAAAATAAATGAAGACGTTAAAAAGACACAGATCAATGAAATAAATGTAATTTGACCTCAGCATGCAGCTGAACGTCAGTCCAATGAATAGAAGGGGCGCATGCGTACTCATCACTTTTTGGACACGCGCTTGTTGCACTTGCAGGAACCTAGACATCTCCTACAAAAATCTTCAAAACATTATGTGGTTTCAGTTGCATCATGTGCAATCGATTTCATAGATTAAAAAAACGACATTTGTTGTGAATAAATCGCTTTAAAGTGTGATGGTGGTTATGTGACTCAGTATGTTCGGATAGTGTGTGATGACAAATAAAAGGGGACGAACAACCGGTGCTTAATAATGGTGGAGTCTCCAGAAAGTCTGACACTAGGTAGTACGGATGCGGATACCAATACTTTACTGAAGTCAGTGAGTGATGTGTTACACAAATCAGTAGACAAAGTGAACACCTTAGAGTCAAAAGTGGAAAAAACTGAAGTGGCTGCTTTGTTTGGTGATCACCAACACGATATTCCGCCCATCAGTGGTGCTGACAATATGCCTAGTAGTGTGGTCGGCTGTTCCCCTCCCCCGGACAGGGCGCAAGCAGAGATGAAGAAAGCGAAGCTGCATTTTGTGTCGAGGTGCATGAGAATGATAGTGATAAGAATGACATTTTCTCAGTTTTGGAGAACGAACTGGAAAATTCTGAACAGCTCAGACATGCTGTTGACCCAAAACTGGCCCACATTGTACAGAATAGATTTCGGACCCCAATGTCTGAACAAAGTTTGGATACAAAACTCCAAAAGTACCTTATCCCCGAGAACTGCACGGAGATCAGAGCCCCGACCATCAACGAAGAAATCACACACAAATGTAACCTCGACAGTGCCTCTCGAAACGCCTACAAGCGGCTACACCACGTGCAAAGCATACTGGCCAAGGCATCTGCAGCGCTCATTAGCAGCAGCCAATCACTGCACACATTCGCCACTGACGTGGCCAGTGGCTCGCGCGCACACGGCGCCAGCGACACGCTCTTGACTCAGGAGGTAAACAAAGCTCTCTCTGTGAATGGAGATATCCTGGCCTTCCTGGGAACGGCACAGCACGAACTTTCGCTGCGTAGGCGATATCAACTACAACCGTCTTTGCCAAAAGACTTCGCCTCCATCTGTGGCAATGAAAGAATAGCCAAGGAGTCATACAAAGCAAAAACACAGTCCCAACCCCAACACTCAGGATCATACAGAGCACACCCCTACAAACGGAACGCCACCAGCAGCAAGCCTTTTTTAGGCCACAGTTTTCCCCACAACCACCGGGGGAACTTCAGCCACAGGGGGCGGGGCACCAGGACACACAGGGGATTCCCCAGGAACAGGGGAAGACAATAACAACACACCATGTATTGGAAGAGCAGCCAGATGGAAACCAGGTGAGACAATATATAGAGAAGACGATATTGGAGTTAGAGGAAAAAGCATTGCATTTCAAGGCAGGACAAATTAGTCAGCACATACATGAATGCGAAAACATAACTATTTATCAAGATGTTTTAAAAATGGTTGAAGGTGTGGACATAGATCTCACTGATGTCGCAACACAACCAAAAATCCATGCAACAACCTTTTCTGCTGAACAGATACAAAATATTGATTCAGAGGTAAAAGACTTATTGAGAAAGCAGGTTATCGTAGAAAGTGAACATGAAGATGGGGAAATCAATTCCTCTATATTCGTAAGACCCCCAAAAGACAATAGGTGGATAATGATTTTAAACTTGAAAAAACTAAACGAGAGTGTCGAGTATCACCATTTTAAAATGGAAACATTAAAACATGCCCTGACGCTAGTTACAAGAGATTGTTTCTTCTGCTCCATAGACTTAAAATATGCTTATTTATCTGCACATATCAACAGAACGTCACAGAAGTACTTGAAGTTTGTTTGGAAAGAAACTCTATCAGTTTACAGCGTTTCCCAATGGTCTAGCATCTTGCCCAAGGCTCTTCACCAAACTGTTGAAGCCAGTTATGGCACAAATGCATTTGTTAGGGTTTATTTCCACCATATTCATTGATGACAGCTTGCTGTTTGGGGACACAGAAAACGAATGTTTTGACAATATGAAGCAGACTCTCTCGCTTTTAGACAAATTGGGCTTTGTAGTCCACCCACATAAATCAGTCTTGACCCCCACCCGCAAAATAACGTATTTAGGAGTGGAAATTGATTCCACGAAAATGGCAGTTACTCTAACGCTAGACAGGAAAGAAAAAATGTATAGTGCAGCCTGTAAACTGTTAACGCATAAACCCATCACAATTCGTGAAATGGCTCAGTTTATTGGATTAGTGATAGCCAGCTTTCCTGGTGTGAAGTTTGGGCCTCTATGGTACAGATGCATGGAGAAAGACAAAGTTGATGCATTGCAGGCACATAAGGGCAATTATGATGCCACTCTGACTTTATCAGATAAAGCAAAGACAGAAGTGCTATGGTGGAAAGAAAACATAATGACCTCT
The DNA here is from genome assembly GCA_017654935.2 of Phymorhynchus buccinoides. NCBI lineage: Eukaryota > Metazoa > Mollusca > Gastropoda > Neogastropoda > Raphitomidae > Phymorhynchus > Phymorhynchus buccinoides. The sequence goes on from CM065704.1 coordinate 11,652,954, forward strand.
GATAATGATATTGAATCAGACCCCGGAAAGCCAAACTTGATTCTTTATACAGACGCTTCTCTTACGGGCTAGGGCTACTCAAGCACCTTAGGAAAGACAGGGGGTCAGTGGAACCCCAATGAAGCACAGGACAGTATTGATGTATTAGAATTAAAGGCTGGACTGTTAGCCCTAAAATCCTTTGTTGCAAACAAAACAAGTGTGCATGTTAGGCTTATGATGGACAATACAACTGCTGTTGCTTGTGTGTCAAAGATGGGAACCAGTCATTCAGAAATATGCAATGAAATAACACATCAGATCTGGGAGTTTTGCGTTCGACGCAATATAAGGCTCTATGTTATAAAGTATGACGTGAAAACCATCTCTACCATTTTG
>CM065704.1:11653831-11676331 GCA_017654935.2 Phymorhynchus buccinoides
GATAGAGACGGAGATAGATAGAATTATTTATTTATGTAGGCCTTCGCCCCTCAGTGAGTGTATGTATGTATGTGTGTGTGTGTGCGTGTGCGTGTGCGTGTGTGTGTGTGTGTGTGTGTGTGTGCGCGTGTGCGTGTGCGTGTGCGTGTGCGTGTGTGCGTGTGTGTGTGTGTGTGTGTGTGTGTGTGTGTGTGTGTGTGTTGAGAGAGAGAGAGAGAGAGAGAGAGAGAGAGAGAGAGAGAGAGAGAGTGAGTGTTTCCATTTTCATGCATGCAAATGGGTTTCTTTAATTGTATTGTGCTTGTACGAGACCACACTGTAATTTCACCTAACGTGATAATAAAGTATTTTTGACTTTCACCTTGACTTTGACTTGACACAATGTTAATTTATGTTAGTGATTAAAACGTGTTAACATTTTAAATGGCAAACACTGGCAAATTCACTTTAAAACTGAGCTAGTACATAAAAAGCGTACGCCATCAGGCACCTATGTTTAATTCCTAGCCTACTATGACGCAAGGCTGCAAGCTTTGCTTGTGAACTAAAACATATGTAATTAATTCAACCAGTAAGTATTTTTGTATAATTATTTTAAATTGTGTTGTTATTATAGTTATCACAATATATTTTAAAAACAGTTTAATGGATATATATTTTAGATCTGACGTTATAGTGGAAAGAATCATTGTCAGTGTTGAGCGACAGAGGCGACGCCACATTGTCAAACAATAGGTGCTTGAGAGAAGTCATAATGACAGGTTAATTTACTAACACAAAAGGCGTAATTTTGTTTAAAAAAACAAGTGTTGTGTGTTAAAACTGTCGGAGTGCATTTTAGATGTGTGAATGTACCATTATCAACAATCAGAAATTTAAAAGCAATTAGTTTGTCCTATTTTATCTTTCTTCCTAGGCTAACAGCAGTACCTGCAAAGAGCTCCAAAAACAAGATCAAAGGGGGTAAGTTGAGAGCAAAAGAGAAAACTCGAACAGAAGAGAAAACTAGCAATGACGTCAACACCAATGACGTCATACTTTCTCAGAGCGAAAAGAACAGGAAGCAAGAAACGAAAGTAAACAAAGAAAAAGATCTACCAAATGTTCTCGTTCTCAGCGATTCTGTTTTAAATGGCGTGCAGGGACCAAGGCTTGGCCGATCCTATGGGTTCAAAGCCGTTGTGAAGAAAACATACACAACAAAGGAACTAGAACCAAAGCTGAAGGAAGCCACATCATCAACTAAGTACGATGTGATAGTGATCCACTGCGGCTTGAATGACATCAAAGAGAACGCTGATTCGTCATCCAGCAAAACATTTGTAAACACAGTGAAAAACATTGCAAAGCTACATTCAAAAGTCGTGATCAGCAAGATAGCACCTGTGAGCAACTCTGAGTTGAACATGAAACGGGAATTGTTCAATGCCATGTCATGCTCTGAACTTTTCAATGTTCCGAACATCTCAGTCGTCAACCATGAACACCTCCAGGCCACTCCCAGAGCTTTGGTCGATGGCATCCAGCCGAACCGTAGAGGGGTCAGCATGCTTGCCGGCAACCTTGGGAGACATCTACACAAGCTGCTTTGGGAGTCACCCAGGAAGTCCAGGAGGCTTGGGCCGCGCCATCATCCCAGTAGAGCACCAATCTGCCCTCCACTCTACGTTCCTTACGACCATCATGGGCCGTCTTTCTACCAAAAACGAGGATCATGGCGGAACTTTTATGACCTACTGGAAGGCCGATGAAGAAACTGCAAAACTTGTCAATTAACAAGAGATTTAAAGTGGTTTTGCTATGTCTAGCAGTTTAATGATACACTGAAAGTTTACTGAATGAAGTAGGATAAACTTTTGTGTTCTATTGTTTTCCCTTAAATTTTTTATTTTTTATTATTATTTTTTTTTTTTTTATTTGTTTGTTGTTTTTTTTTGTTTGTTTGTTTCCAATTAGTGTTTTTGTTGTTATTTTGGTACAAATTAATTGACTAATGACGTGGAAAGATATGTCCCAATTTTCCATATTACAATGGAATTGTAGATCCATAAACACTAATTTGGTGTTTTTAGAGCAGTTTCTAAAAAAATGTCCACACTGTGTTTTGGCACTTCAGTCGCTAAATGTACAAAGCCATAAGCTACCAAATATACAAAACTATTTTTCCCCTCCTTTATTACAGGATTGTAAAACATCAAATAAAGTACAAACTGCTATGTACATAAGAAGTGACATAAGTTATGCGAAATTATTTACCAACAATCTCCCAAATGAAATGGAAGATGTGTATCATACAGGAGTTACTATAAAAATCAATAACGAGTTAACAGTCAACATTTTGTCTGTCTATTTTCCAAATGGTCCAAAAAATGATAACACTGACTGGATCAAACACCTCAATACAAAAAAAAAGGAAAGGATTATTTTGGGAGATTTTAATGCGCATGCTCCGTTCTGGGAGAATGGTTGTACAAAGGTAACCAGTAATCGTCTGATTGAAAACATATCTGATGCAAACTTGTATTTATTGAATGATGGTTCAGTCACTAGAATACCAGATGTATCTACTCACAGAGCAACTTCGGTCGATTTGTCACTCATTTCTCCAGAGTTAGGAACAGATTGTATATGGAATGTGTGTGAGGATAGCTTAGGGAGTGATCACATTCCAATTGAGATAACTTTGGAAGAAGAAATTGGCAGATCTATTGAGAGCGAATGTGAAGATAAAATACCAAAGTTCCAATATAAATTTGCTGACTGGTCGTCGTTTCAAAACATCTTAATGACATACGATATTAAATCCATTGAAAATGATGATATTGATACTTTTTATTCTAACCTAGTTGAAGCAATCTTAAATGTTGCTGCTCAGTCGATCCCAATTTTAAAAGGATCACCAAATCCAAACCACAGAGGAGGCTGTGGCACATAAAAAAGAAACTTTTAAACTATGGTTAAAAGCTACTATAGCAGAACAAAAGGAAAAGGCTAAGAAGAAAAATCAGATTAATAATTGTTCTAGTAATACAGGAAATCATGCACAAAATACGGAAAACAACATCGAAGAACTTTTTCAAGACATGAACAGAGCTAAAATTCACAGCAACAAAGTAGTGGCCAGAGCCAAGAAAAATTATTGGACTAATGTTTGCAGTACTGAAGTGTCTGAATCAAAAGACTAGCATAAAGCATGGGGAAAGGTTAAAGAAATGAAAAATGGCTTCACATTACCAGTCTATCCCATAAAGATAGAAAATAAGCAGTTTCCAACGCCCAAAGAAAAAGCTGAACTGTTTCTGGAAACATTTACTAACAACAGCTTATCATCAAATATGGATGCTGATAGTCTTCATTATAGAACGGAAGAGGAATGCAAAAATACATACACTGATCCAAAGCCTGATAATACGCACTATCTTAACGCTCCAATTCAGTTTGATGAATTCATTGAATCACTGGAATCATTTTCTTCAAATAATTCTTCTGTTGGTTTGGATGGCATATCTTATCAACTGTTGAGCCATTTACCTTATAACTGGAAATAATTGCTATTCTCGTTTTACCAAAAAATGTTGGTTAAATGAAGCTCTTCCAAAAAATCTGGAAGCAGTCAATTGTAGTTCCTATTCCTAAACAAGGTAAACCGCGATCAGCAGTAAATAGTTATCGACCAATAGCTTTAACTTCTCATGCCAGTAAAATATTAGAGAAAATTATACAGAAAAGATTGTTCTATCACTGCGAAAAATATAATATTATTCCTACATGTCAAGCTGGGTTTAGAAAAGGACGTTGCACAATAGATAACCTAGTTAAGCTTACAACTCAAATTAAAAAACAGTTCTCCAAAAGAAAAAGTACACTTGCCACATTCTTTGATGTATGGAAAGCTTATGATAGTGTTTGGCATGCAAGACTGTTATATAAATTGAAAAAAATCGGAATAACAGATTTGACTTATCAGTACGTCAAAATTATACTTTCAGATAGGTCAATACGAGTAAGATTGGGGAATGTTTACTCTTCAGCTAAAACAGTTGACATAGGCATTCCACAAGGATCTGTAATAGCACCACTGCTATTTAATATATTAATTCATGATCTACCAAATTGTCTATCGAAGACAACAAATGCTGTGCAATACGCAGATGATATAGCTATTTGGGTCAACACATCTTTAAGAAAACATACTAACAAAAGATCAGTTAATCATGTTCAGAACATATACCAAAGAGAACTTGATAATTTAAATCAATATATGAAAGAAAATGGATTGATGTTATCAAAAGAATAAACTTATCTTATGCTTTTCAATAATGGTGAAAATCCTAAAACTCTACCTCAGTTAGTATTGGATGGAAACATTCTTGCTTATAAGCATTCAGTTAAGTTCTTAGGTGTATATTTTACATCAAAATTAAATTGGACAGTTCATATTGAGTATTTGATTTCAAAAGCGAGAAAAATACTTATATTTTCTGAAAATTAGAAACAAACAATCATGGAGTCAAAATACCAAAACATTACTACATCTTGCAAATTCTTTAGTTCGATCAATACTATCCTATGGGCAAGAGGTTTATTTCAGTGCATCAAACACTCTTTTAAATAAGTTACAAAGCATAGACAGTAAAGCTATCAAACTAGCACTTGGTATTCCTATGCACTCTAACACTCTTAGAACATATAAAGAGAGCAATATAATGTCATTAGCTGAATATAGAAAGTTATCTGCCTCAAAATATATAGTAAGAGGTCTCTCTATTGACAACAATATAAAGGAGGAAATATTCACAGACTCAGAGACAGATTATCCAAAGCGAGCAAAAAATATAGCGTTTCTTCAGCCAATCAAGAATTTCACTGAAGACGTTATAAGTAGAAGTAAGGTAGATATCCACAATATCTCAGCCATGCCTATTATACCACTAATGCCACCATGGGAACAAAGAAAGGCAAAATTTGATATAGAATATACCAGTTACAAAAAAGATGAAGAAGTTAATCAATTAGTTTCTGACGTTCGACTTCATTTAGATTCAAAATATTCAAATCATCTAAGAATTTACACTGATGGTTCAGTCTTAGAAACGTCAGACAGTGGAGCAGGTTTTGTTATTCCATCACTTAGAATAGAAAAGTCATACTATTTAGGCAAAGGCATTTCAATATTTACTTCTGAATTATATGCAATAATGCGAGCTTTAGAATTTGTTTATGATCTACCATATTCAATTTATAACATTTTAGTTTGTGTGGATTCAAAATCAGTTTTACAAACTCTAAACCAAAGTAACAGTAAAACTCGTAACGACATTGTCTTTGAAATTAAACAGTTGATTCATTGTATTGTTGCAAAAGGTATTGGTATTGATTTTTGCTGGGTGCCATCTCATTGTGGACTCTTTTGGAATGAAGTTGCTGATAGAGCTGCCAAAAGAGGGGCTTTTAATAACTCTAACTTGGTTTCTAATGAGAAACTGGCATTATCTACACATGAAATGTACTGTTTATTGGAAAAATCTACTTACATCAACTCATCTGACTTTAGATCTAACATTTTTATGCACAGTAGATCGATAGTTAGTTTAGTGTACAAAATACGACTCAATTCATGGAAAACTAAATACTTGGAAACTAACTGTCTTTGTAATGATAAATTATCAATTCATCACTTACTATTAGAATGCCCAGTATTGCTCTCTAAATATTGAATGATCAATATGGACTTTTTTCGTAAGTATGATAATACCAAGGATATTTTAAATTACGCAGAAATTGACATTACTGTAATTGCAAAAGCAATGCGGTCCTCAACTATTGGAAGACTACTGTAGAGGTTTTCTTTACTTTTTTTAATATGTCGTTCTTATGCATGTTATTTTACCTTCTTTTTTTTTCTCCAAAAAATGTTTGTATGTTGTCTAAAATCACGATCTATGTGAAAAGACATTAAATTAAAGATTCATTTGACACAATCATTAACTTGGATGTTCTATGAATGGAATTAAGCTAGCTTGTCAGGAAAGCTTCTAAAGATATGACATATATCTTGTTACGAAAAAACAAAACATTAAAGCAAATACAAGCACCACTCAATTTCCCATGTTCTGTGTCAGATTCAAGATGGCGTAGAATGGTCACAAACGTTATTCATAGTTATTTTCGGGGAGTCTGAATTTTCCCTTCAATCCTCCATTAGACTTATGTTAGTGTCGACAAAGACTGGCCAGGATGTTGGACTGTCTTCCGTGTCGGTTCCTCTCTTTTATTCACTAGCGAAGACGGAAGGTGGCTGCCCTCGTGGCGGGGTAATAAAAAAAAACGGTCACACACGTAAATGTTCTCATCCCTAGCTGATGCATTTGTACCATAGTGTTCAAGTGCTTCAGCTGTTGGGATGATCCATGGAGTGTTTTAGCCAGAGTATGTAAACAAATAAACAACACTTCACTAGCGGCGAAGCGATGCTAGTTGGTCAATGTTTTCATTGCAGTCTGTCTGTTTGCTCCTATCCGACTATGTCGCTGACTATGTTAAGGTCTGTGTACACGTTAACATTATTCACGATATATTTCTATTTCCCCATGGCAACACAGTGATAGCCCACTCTTAATATGACTTACAGCTCACTGTGTTGCCATGGGGAAATAGAAAAATCTTGTGAATAGTGTTAACGGGTACGCAGACCTTTAGCACGATACATTGCGCTTGCACACAGGAACCTGGGAGGTTCACATTTTGCATGCAGAGAGGTAGTTAGGATATCTAGATCATGAAGGTTGTTGGTCAAAGGTCAAGGTCACTGGAGCCGCGAGGCTGGTTGACTTAGAGTTTTCACGTTGTAGTTGGGGTATCTGTCTGTCTGGAGGTGCTTCTTTAAATTAGCGTTGTTTTTTGCGATTGTAATATAGACAACATTCTGGAATAAAATAAATGAAGACTTTAAAAAGACACAGATCAATGAAATAAATGTAATTTGACCTCAGCATGCAGCTGAACGTCAATCCAATGAATAGAAGGGGCGCATGCGTACTCATCACTTTTTGGACACGCGCTTGTTGCACTTGCAGGAACCTAGACATCTCCTACAAAAATCTTCAAAACATTATGTGGTTTCAGTTGCATCATGTGCAATCGATTTCATAGATAAAAAAAACGACATTTGTTGTGAATAAATCGCTTTAAAGTGTGATGGTGGTTATGTGACTCAGTATGTTCGGATAGTGTGTGATGACAAATAAAAGGGGACGAACAACCGGTGCTTAATAATGGTGGAGTCTCCAGAAAGTCTGACACTAGGTAGTACGGATGCGGATACCAATACTTTACTGAAGTCAGTGAGTGATGTGTTACACAAATCAGTAGACAAAGTGAACACCTTAGAGTCAAAAGTGGAAAAAACTGAAGTGGCTGCTTTGTTTGGTGATCACCAACACGATATTCCGCCCATCAGTGGTGCTGACAATATGCCTAGTAGTGTGGTCGGCTGTTCCCCTCCCCCGGACAGGGCGCAAGCAGAGATGAAGAAAGCGAAGCTGCATTTTGTGTCGAGGTGCATGAGAATGATAGTGATAAGAATGACATTTTCTCAGTTTTGGAGAACGAACTGGAAAATTCTGAACAGCTCAGACATGCTGTTGACCCAAAACTGGCCCACATTGTACAGAATAGATTTCGGACCCCAATGTCTGAACAAAGTTTGGATACAAAACTCCAAAAGTACCTTATCCCCGAGAACTGCACGGAGATCAGAGCCCCGACCATCAACGAAGAAATCACACAAAAATGTAACCTCGACAGTGCCTCTCGAAACGCCGACAAGCGGCTACACCACGTGCAAAGCATACTGGCCAAGGCATCTGCAGCGCTCATTAGCAGCAGCCAATCACTGCACACATTCGCCACTGACGTGGCCAGTGGCTCGCGCGCACACGGCGCCAGCGACACGCTCTTGACTCAGGAGGTAAACAAAGCTCTCTCTGTGAATGGAGATATCCTGGCCTCCCTGGGAACGGCACAGCACGAACTTTCGCGGCGTAGGCGATATCAACTACAACCGTCTTTGCCAAAAGACTTCGCCTCCATCTGTGGCAATGAAAGAATAGCCAAGGAGTCATACAAAGCAAAAACACAGTCCCAACCCCAACACTCAGGATCATACAGAGCACACCCCTACAAACGGAACGCCACCAGCAGCAAGCCTTTTTTAGGCCACAGTTTTCCCCACAACCACCGGGGGAACTTCAGCCACAGGGGGCGGGGCACCAGGACACACAGGGGATTCCCCAGGAACAGGGGAAGACAATAACAACACACCATGTATTGGAAGAGCAGCCAGATGGAAACCAGGTGAGACAATATGTAGAGAAGACGATATTGGAGTTAGAGGAAAAAGCATTGCATTTCAAGGCAGGACAAATTAGTCAGCACATACATGAATGGGAAAACATAACTATTTATCAAGATGTTTTAAAAATGGTCGAAGGTGTGGACATAGATCTCACTGATGTCCCAACACAACCAAAAATCCATGCAACAACCTTTTCTGCTGAACAGATACAAAATATTGATTCAGAGGTAAAAGATTTATTGAGAAAGCAGGTTATCGTAGAAAGTGAACATGAAGATGGGGAAATCAATTCCTCTATATTCGTAAGACCCCCAAAAGACAATAGGTGGATAATGATTTTAAACTTGAAAAAACTAAACGAGAGTGTCGAGTATCACCATTTTAAAATGGAAACATTAAAACATGCCCTGACGCTAGTTACAAGAGATTGTTTCTTCTGCTCCATAGACTTAAAATATGCTTATTTATCTGTACATATCAACAGAACGTCACAGAAGTACTTGAAGTTTGTTTGGAAAGAAACTCTCTATCAGTTTACAGCGTTTCCCAATGGTCTAGCATCTTGCCCAAGGCTCTTCACCAAACTGTTGAAGCCAGTTATGGCACAAATGCATTTGTTAGGGTTTATTTCCACCATTTTCATTGATGACAGCTTGTTGTTTGGGGACACAGAAAACGAATGTATTGACAATATGAAGCAGACTCTCTCGCTTTTAGACAAATTGGGCTTTGTAGTCCACCCACATAAATCAGTCTTGACCCCCACCCGCAAAATAACGTATTTAGGAGTGGAAATTGATTCCACGAAAATGGCAGTTAATCTAACGCTAGACAGGAAGGAACAACTGTATAGTGCAGCCTGTAAACTGTTAACGCATAAACCCATCACAATTCGTGAAATGGCTCAGTTTATTGGATTAGTGATAGCCAGCTTTCCTGGTGTGAAGTTTGGGCCTCTATGGTACAGATGCATGGAGAAAGACAAAGTTGATGCATTGCAGACACATAAGGGCAATTATGATGCCACTCTGACTTTATCAGATAAAGCAAAGACAGACGTGCTATGGTGGAAAGAAAACATAATGACCTCTGATAATGATATTGAATCAGACCCCGGAAAGCCAAACTTGATTCTTTATACAGACGCTTCTCTTACGGGCTGGGGCTGCTCAAGCACCTTAGGAAAGACAGGGGGTCAGTGGAACCCCAATGAAGCACAGGACAGTATTAATGTATTAGAATTAAAGGCTGGACTGTTAGCCCTAAAATCCTTTGTTGCAAACAAAACAAGTGTGCATGTTAGGCTTATGATGGACAATACAACTGCTGTTGCTTGTGTGTCAAAGATGGGAACCAGTCATTCAGAGACATGCAATGAAATAACACATCAGATCTGGGAGTTTTGCGTTCGACGCAATATAAGGCTCTATGTTATAAAGTATGACGTGAAAACCATCTCTACCATTTTGAAGTGAATTGGACTTATCTTTAGGTTAAGGAATCGTTTTACTTATTCATTCAATCAATATCTTTATCACTTTCAAAACTCTGCAGTATAGTCAAATCATGTACATAGATTGTAATATATGTTATTAATGTGTTTGTTTGCACTGGCATTTGGGAACAGGGAGTTGTTTATTTGTTTCTTATTTTTTTATGTTTCTTTTTTTAATGAAATTAATATTAGGTGTCTACTGGAAAAGCTTGATGGAAACAACTTAAAGAACCTGCATATTCATACCTGTATGGGTTGTCTCCATGTACTTTTATTGTGTGGCTGAGTGTGCACGCGTGTGTACACACACTCTAGTTTTGGGCAGATCCATTGTGAGGTAACGCGTTGAAACGCACGTGACTAGACCACAAACGAGAGAACAATAGTCTTGTAGAGCCCATATTGTTTTTGACTTTCAGAATATAAAGAAGCCCCTGAGGTAAGGTTCAGATTTTTGTCTACTTCCGAAAGATGTTGTCCCAAAGCTCCTCCTCTACTAAGCTATTTGCACATTATCTGTCTGTGCATGCGTGGCGGAACCTTTACAGGGATGTTGCAGAGACGCACGATTTGCTTTCAGGAAAACAAATCTTGACTAATAAAATTATTTTTATTTGCTGCCCTTGCCTAACGTATAGGTATTAATTGAGAGAGAGAGAGAGAGAGAGAGAGAGAGAGAGAGAGAGAGAGAGAGAGAGAGAGAGAGAGAGAGAGAGAGAGTTGTGATCCCGTGAATATTAAATGTAAAATCTCCAGCATAACCATGTGAGATATGAACACATAAACAAACAGGAAGACATTCATTAAAGTGGTATATTGTGAATTGGCAATTTTTAAAACAAAGATATTTCACACACAAGGATGATGAAATGTTGACTGCTGTACCTTTCGAATCAATATTTTGAAAAAGAATGGTGACGAAAAAGGTACCTTTGAACTGGGAAATTCGTCGTTTCGTGCCTTGGGCACTTAGCCATGAAGTAAAGTGAAGTGTCGAATTTCCCAGCTCAAAGGTACCTGTTTCTTTACCATGTTTGTTTCTCTGAAATCGTTCACACACAGTTACACAGGTTATTTCTTTTGAATGAAAGCAAATAAATAAGCGTAGCCGAATCTCTCGTTGGCAAAATTAGGGCCTATTTATTTTCATTTTGTGCTATAAGAAAAGACGAGTGAAAGAAAGTCAGAGAGACAGAAAGACAGGAACAAATAGAGACAGAGGCAGACACAAAGACTGATAGAGAGAGACAGAGACACAGACAAAAAGAAAAAGGACAGAGGCAGGCAGACAAGACACTTTTACTGAGTAAAAAAACAAAAACAGTAATAATAATACATGGTATTTAGACAGCGCATTTCTTCAGAATTAAACTCTAGGCACTCACATTGGTTGATTCACACGCAATGGGGCTAACATACACCATCATTCTACGCATTCATTCGACCATCAACTAATTTACGTGAAAGTTTCAGAGAGAAAGATCTTTGAAACAGTTGAGTTTTGAGTTAATTGGGGTTTGAAAGCGGGAAGTGCTGATTGATGTCGGAGGTGAACAGGCAAGGAATTCCAGACAGTAGGGGCTCACAAACTAAAACTGCGTTGTTCAAAAGACTTTAAATTCACTTTAGGAACGTTCAAAAAACAGAAATCGAGAGCTACAGAAATGGAGGCGAGATGTGAGTAAAGTGCTGTAGCAAAGCGGTTGCATGAGCTGGTTGAGAGGAATGACCGATTGGCCACAATATGTCTCAGTTCAAGAAAACATGAACGGCAAACATTACTGACATGCATTGAAAGGGTTTGGTCGATTGTAAACCCAAGGTATTTCACTGATGATTTGAAGGGAACATTGCTACCTCCAACGTCTGCGGACTCACTGTCGATTAATTCTAGACGACCGGGGAACCAACAGGCAGGACCTCTGTCTTATCTGTGTTAAGCTTGAACTTGTTGTTGTTCATCTATCCTAGCACATCATTGGCACACCTCTCAATGCTAGTCTGAATGGGAGAAACATCCCCAGGGGCACCACTCTGTGACACCTCAGTATCATCGGCATATGTGTGGAAATCGCATGAATGTGTAACAATCATATCAGACAATGGCTGTGAGTAGAGAGTAAAGAGAACAGGGCCCAACACTGAGCCCTGTGGGACTCCATATCTGAAAGATGAGTAAGTACATAGAACTCCATTCATAATGACAGAGAATGTACGGTCATTTATGTAAGACATGAGCAAATCAAGCATGACACCTCCTATTCCAAACGTTACCTCTAAACGCTTAAAAAAAGACAGAAATAGACAGTTTCGATGTCCGTGATGCAGTCGTCATTCAGCAATGTGGTGCTTGGGTTGAGCTGTTTTTAAAAAAATGTATCATTGAGATCAAAGTTAATGCTTTCTAACTTGTGCCAGAGTTTATTGCTACGGATGTAACTGATGGTAATTCACACTTATATTCTGACTGTCTCTTTAGGAGATATTAAAGTATACTTGAACTTGAACTTACGATTATGTTTCCAGTGACATGTATTTGTTCTCGTTTCAGTCAGACCCAGTCATGACACGTGTTTTCTGTTTCTTATCAGCACGCCTTCCACACAAAGACCAGAAGGTCTGTCTGTATCGAGAGCCCATCACATAGTACACCACTATATTAAAACTGGAGTTCACGAAAATGAATAACTCGCCAATAGACACACATAACAAGAACAAATTATGATGGCGTCTTCCTGGATTAAATTCTCGGAAAACAAAGGCCAGGAAGCGGGTCAAGCTAACAGGTATAATGCAAATCACAAACAAGACAGAGGTACAAATCAACATTTTCGTGAGGGCTACCTCCTTGGAGGAGATAGAAACGGATGCTTCATTACGCCATGTCACGATCTGAGAAAGCTTCACCACAGTAATTAATGTTGTCACCACCACAACTACAATCACCAACGTTGATAATCCAACACCGATGAATGCCCCGTAAAGGAAGTCAAGAATGTCTCTGTGCTCTTTGTAAAAATCGGTAAACGTGTATGTTGTCCTGCTTGTTCCAGACTCTGGATCATAAAAGCTTGTGGCGCGATATCTGAATCCCAAAACAAGAAAGAACAGCCCTATTACAAAAATGTAATCAGCAGCTATAATAGCAGCCATGGTGTTAGAGGACAGTTTCGTTTGGTATTTGAGAGGACTCAGCACACAGTAGCACCTCTCACATGCAACGATTGCCGAGAGGATGGAGGACACATAAACAAACCCATACAAAACTCTGAAATAGTTGGCATTTAGGAACATCTTAAACGGGCCTTCTTTTCCCCCTGTAGTGTACTGTAGATACAGGGCTTCGCTGTTCCCAAGAATGAGTGTCATCACATTGATTTCATCAGCCAAAGCCAAGGCGAAAAGACACATGTTGACACGATCCTTTAACCCCTGTTTGCAGAACACCGCCATGTTGATGACGTTACCTGGTCCGCCAATCAGAAACAAGAACACAATTAATGTGTTTTTGATTTGGCTCGCCAAAAACTCCACATTTGCACTGACAATGTTATCAGGATTGTCCCAAGGCACAAACTTGTGGGCAGTCAGTGACTGAATTGTGGTGTTTATCTGGAAGCTTTTTTCAAAAGTTGCCATGGTATAATTTACATGCGACGTCATCAGGACGCAGCTGGCTTTATGGATATCTACAAATGCAAAGCAGACTCTTTCATTTGTGCGTTTTGTTTTGGCATTTTCGTCCCCAAAACAACCAAATCCATAACACACAAACAAACAACAAATCCATGTTCAGTCACATGAGTGTATGCTGGTCTACAAAGAAACGCAACCAATGAAAGGATTGATGTTTGACTGGGGATTTAAAATCAAATTCCTCTTTCTTGATCTTGAAACTAATCAAGCATTATTGATTGATTGACTTTATTGCACATGGAGTTCAATAGTTTGATGTTTAATACATTTGTGATATGCTGCATACGTTAAAATAAGTATTTAGGAAATCTAAATGTATGCGTTTAGGAATGATGAAAAGTTACGATAATTTGTATTCTAAGGTTAAAAAAGTACAAGTTTACTAAGAGTTTGTACCTACGTTAGTTTCTTAATGTTGTGTTTAAGAAGGGCAGAGATTATTTAAATAAATGTAAAGAAAACGGATAAAAAAGATGACTACAACTATTTCCAAATGAAACGACACTATTTCGAAAACAAATACGGCATTGTTTTGATATCAATTAATTATAAACATTCGGCCTTGGCATAAGGCTTTGTCTGACCAGTTGACACAAGCTAGAACACCAAGGCTATATCAAAATGTTGTTTATGCTATGCATAGCTATGCGGGGATTGTCATTAGTCGTGACAAGCTCCTAACATAACATCATCAGTTTCCAAAATCCCCCGAAGACGGAGTGTGGCGGGGTACTCAAAAACGGTCACACACGTAATGTTATCATCCGTAGCTGATGCACTTGTACAATAGTGTTCAAGTGCTTCGGCTGTTGGGATGATTCCTGGAGTCTTTTATCCAGGGTAAACCAACAAACAACAAACAACAATTAGAAACATTCAGTTCCTCTACATTAGAAACAGATTGGAAAAAAATAAAGGTAAAACAACAATGACAACAAAACCCCTCTGATTCATCAAATAACAAATGTGTGCGGATGCCTCTGTCAATAAATGACATTTTCTATAAAATTAAAGCATCAGTCGATACATTCTACTACATGAGCATAGCTTACACTTAAAGACGTTGAAAAGAAAACAGGTATTTTTTCCATAAAGTTTGTTTATCACGACAGTACACCACCAAGCCCATGTATTCTGCTATTTTGGTATCACGATCACATGCGGTTGGTTGGCCGACCAAACACTCTTACCTCGGAAATCCTTTTGGCTGTAACCTAACAGATCAGATTTGAGGCTATAAGTATGGGGAGATGGAGAAGCTTTATCGTAGTATGTAGTGAATTCAGTTGCAAGGGAAGAAATGGCGTTGTACACTATCGATTAATAAAGTTAATTATGACTTGATGAGACCGTGTGTTCTTTCTTTTTGCAGACTCTTTATGGCATCAATTAAATTTAAAAAAAATAAAACAAAAACCAAGCAAACTAAATACCAAATATAATTAAAAATTAAACCACATCAAACTGTATGATTTTGTGGATTTTGTTTCGTCTAAAAGCAGAAGAAAGAAGAGACAACATTCCTCATTCAAATGCTTTTTTCCACAACTAAAAGCTTCCAAGGACATATAAGCTAAGGACAGGTAGATGAGTCTCAATCCTTGACCTATTAACAACAATGTATCAAATCGCGTTCACACTTTTGCATTTCGAGCCATTCTGCAAGATATTTTCCTAAACCTGTGACATTGCTCCAACAAATACTGTACTCTGCTTCAGTTGGCAATTATTTCCACTTTCATACATCAAGCATGATTATTTCAGACGACACACAGTTGCCGGATCATTGGATGGAAGTCTTTAGTAATTTGCAACAATCATAATGATATAAATCAAAACTACAGTTATTTATTTTTGTCTGTGCAGTTTGTTTAGCACACACTTTATGCATTCCTTTCTATTGAAAGGAGAGGACCCGCCTTATTGTGTAGCATGCGATTCTCCAATTTCCATTTGTCATGTCCTTTTGGACTGCTGGGATTTATATGACATTAGAAGGAAACACTACACTGCGGAGTCAACGAAAATGTTGTTTCGTGATGTTCCACCTGACACGATGTTTAATTATTTGATACTGATTTTAACTTGTAACAGTTTTCATTTAGAAGTGGATAGGTTTTCCTTTCTACGCTTGATGTAATCTTAAAATACATTTTGCAACTTTTAGCTACGTATTTGAACTAATACACTTTAACTGTTTTTACGTCATGTTTTTATCCTTTTTGGCTCACGTCGTTTTTAAAAAAAAACAAAGTGAGTCTATTGTATCGTACATGTTTCGGTGTGTGTGTCTGTGTGTATGTGTGTGTGTGTGTGTGTGTGTGTGTGTGTGTGTGTGTGTGTGCGCGCGCGCGCGCGCGTGTGTGTGTGTGTGTGTGTGTGTGTGTGTGTGTGTGTTGTGTCCGTGGCCCCGACCTTTAACCTTGACTCAAACCTTAACGTTGTCATTTTCTCTAAACATATAAGGCGTTAGAGGGTTAAAGTTAGCAGGATACTTGATTTTGACGTGAGCCTTCAAGTCATGACGATCAAAGCAGTCAGATACATTGATAAAGAACAAAATAAAGATAATCATTTGTTGCAGAGATTACTGTTGTGCAACCTTTAACCTTGACTCAGTCACACTCTTCAAACTAAAGAAGACTCTCACTCTCCACTGAAACTTTAACGTTGTCGTTTTCTCAAAAAAACATAAGATGTTAGAGGGTTAAAGTTAGCAGGATACTTGATTTTGACGTGAGCCTTCAAGTCATGACGATCAAAGCAGTCAGATACATTGATAAGGAACAAAATAAAGATAATCATTTGTTGCAGAGATTACTGTTGTGTTGTATTCTACCGAGTAGATACTGGAAAGAAGACTCTCCATTAGATATACAAAAACGCTCTTTAAAAAGAAACACAAGACTTCAGGTGTGTACAAATAGGTACATTTTAACGTCGTTAACTTATATTTTCTGTAACAAATGGATGCACTGAGTGTGTGCGTTGACGGCCCGGTTGTTTCGTTTTATTTGCGCCTTAGTTTGACAACGGTTGTTCGTGTTCATTCGCACATCATCTCTGCGCATGCAATACTTAGCCTATCGCACTTCCGGCAACAAGGCCTAGGCCTAGAGAATAAGAGATCACGCCTTACCTCATAATCAAGACGACGTACCTAACATTTAGCCCACATTCATTTCAGTCTTGAAAAAAAATATACGGAAAATCCAGTGTTCGTCGATTTCACTGCCTTCGACGTACGAATCCTTTGTTAGGCCTAGACGATTGATCACCATGTGCAAAGACTGTACAGGGGAAGATAAACATGGATGAGCTTGCTGGCTGTGACCTTGACCTTTGCTTTGTGGCAGAGGGGGGAGGGAAATTAACGAAACGAAAATAAAATATTAGGACTAATATAAAATATCTTACAGAAATGTAGATGATGTGGAACAAGTTTTCATCGCATGAACAATCAGTTTAAAACAGTAACAGATCAGGAGTATGGCCTTACGAATTACGCAACTTCAATTATTAATTTTCTAACAGTAAGAGGCTTAGACCTACAGGCAAAGACTGTAGGCCTACTACAGGTGTCCGTAGACCCCCCTTACACCGGCGGGGGGGGGGGGGGGGGGGGGTGGGGAGGTGGGGGGGGGGGGTTTGGTCACTATGTTTTTTCTGAAAGCTTGGTCAGTATGCTTTTCAATTTTACTTGTTTGCCAAAAATAAAAATAGGGCTCCACTATGTTACATGCGCATAATATAAACATACATATAATTAAATTTGAAAGAAAGGCCTCATCCTGACCAGCGAGAGCTCCTACAGGGATGCTGTGGAGGCGCTGGTTGGCTGGTGCGATGACAACCATCTCCTACTGAACGTGGCCAAGACCAAGGAGATGGTTGTCGACTTCAGGAGGAACCCGCCTACGCCGGCTCCACTGTTCATCGGGGGGGAGGTGGTGGAGATGGTGGACCAGTACAAGTACCTGGGATCCATCATCGACAGCAGGCTTGACTGGTCCGCCAACTCCCAGGCCCTGCTCAAGAGGGGAAACCAGCGCCTCTTCTTCCTAAGGAAGCTCAACAAGTTTGAGGTGGGCCCGAGGCTGCTGGAGCTCTTCTATCAAGCTACAGTGGAGTCGGTGCTTACCTTCAACTTCCTCAGCTCCTTCGGCAGCCTCAAAGAACTCGACAGGGCCAGGCTGTCGAAGATCGTCAAGACAGCTGGCAGGCTGATCGGCAGGCCTGTGGATGGCCTGCAGGAGCTGTTCGAGCGGAGAGCACTCAGGCGGTTGAGGGCCATTCAGGGTGACCCCAGTCACCCTCTGTGTGAAGTGTTGCAGGCCCAGGTGTCTTCAAGATCAGGAAGGCTGATCAGTTTTAGTGCTAGGACCGATAGGCTGAGGCGGTCTTATCTGCCCACAGCGGTGCGCCTGTTGAATAGTGGCCTGTGAACTGGTTGGTCTGGTGGCCCTGCCTGCAGCATTCCCCTTCCTGTGAAGGAACAATGGCGGCAAATGTGTGTGTGTGTGTGTGTGTGTGTGTGTGTGTGTGTGTGTGTGTGTGTGTGTGTGTGTGTGTGTGTGTGTGTGCTTATGGGGGAAGAGGGCATGGACGTAGGTGCTATGTTAATATCATTTCTTGTTCCATTTGCTTTTACATTAATTATTTTATGTGTGATACCATGCCATGTATTTTATGGTCCTGATGTTTAGAGGAGTGTGTTAGTGTGTGCATGGAGAGGATGGGAGAGCAGGGGAGGAGGGGTGGGAGGGGGGGAGGGGGACGGTTCAGTCTGTGCTATAATTTACATTTGATCTTACATTACAAGTATTTGTTTTGTACACCTTGTTTACCTTTGGATTGTTCTCCATGTACTTTTAGCTTGATGGCTTATATGTGTGTGAGTGTGTGTGTGTGTGTGTGGGGGGTGGGGGTGTCAGTCCGTGAAATAGTTTACATTTGATTTATTTTACACACAGAAATTGATTTGTACAATTAATTATTCCTATGCTTGCTTACTTTTAACTAAATTGATGCTTTATCATGTGTGTGTGGGTGAGGTGGAGGTGTGGGGTGGGGGTGGAGAGGGGGGGCGGGGCGTAGGGGGACGGTTTAGTCAGTGAAATAATTTGATTCTACATACAGTACTTGTTTTGTACATCCATTTTTACCTTGGGTTGTTCTTTAAAAAAACACATTTGTATGCTTGTTTAATTTCAGTCCTATAATTTTTATGCAAATTGTGATATTGTTTTCCCTTTTAACAATGTCATTTATTTGCTCTGTTTACCTTTATCCAAGTTGGTGTGTGTGTGTGTGTGTGTGTGTGTGTGTGTGTGTGTGTGTGTGTGTGTGTGTGTGTGTGTGTGTGTGTGTGTGTGTGTGTGTGTGTGTGTGTCTGTCTGTCTGCCTGCGTGCCTGCCTGTCTGTCTGTTCAGAGATTTCTGTTTGTGCCATCCTTTTCATTTGGTTTTCAATACATTGGATTATTGTCTTTATTTATATGCCTTTTTCACATTTTATGAACACATTTATTTCTGTATCTTGTGTGTGTGTGTGCGTGCGCGCGCATGTGTGTGTGTGTGTGTGTGTGTGTGTGTGTGTGTGTGTGTGTGTGTGTGTGTGTGTGTGTGTGTGTGTGTGTGTGTGTGTGTGTGTGTGTGTGTGCGTGCGCGTGTGTGCGCGCGCGTGTGTGTGTGTGCTTGTGTGTGTACTGAATAGTATTACTTTATTATATTTTACCGTTTGATGTGATGTTATCATTATGATGTTTTTCACTATTAATGTTTACTTATTAGGGGGGGAGGGGGTGTGGCGGGGTGTGTGTGTGTGTGTGTGACAAACTTAATTGGTTTATGTGAATAACATGTGCTTTTATGCATGTATTTTATGTCTTAGTTTATTATATATAATGTTCCGTCAGTTTTACATTTAAGTGCACGCTCAAAAAAGATTTTCTTCATTGAAGACAATAAATACATTTGATTGATTTGATTGATTGATTGATTGGTTGATTGATTGATTGATTTGATTGATTGATTGAGAAAGGGGTAGGGGTAATTTAATGCACATAAATAATTTAATTTACACAGTAAAATAAAAAGTAATTCTGTTTTCAGATGCACAAGTGTCTACATAACAGTATTCTCTCTATACAGGCATGGGAATTGTCCTGGGAATTCCCATGCCTGCCATAGTAATAAAAATTAGACGTGAGCCTTGAAGGCTTTGCCTCTTGTTTAATATACTACCGTCATTGTTACGCTTAGTGTGATGTTTTCATTCACCTCGTGAAAGGCTTTTTAAAGACGAAAATTTGAATTTATTCACCGTGTTTATTGTTTATTTCATCTTCATGGGCTTGTGTGAGTGTAGCGTTTTGATGCATTTTAGTTCAAGTGCTTTTAATATACGTGGTCAGATTTAACGTGGTGAAAGCCCTGACATGGCCTTAGTTGTCAACTGGGCTATATTATTAATCTTAATCTTAACACACGTTATGCAATTTGGTTCAGTGCGATTGTGTACTTTCTTTTGTCTGATCATTAAATAAAAGTTTTAAAATTATCTAAGCCGTTCCCTCCTGTTTTGTATGCTAATTGACAACGTCTTTTGTTCAGTATGTCCATGTTATTAGGGTCTTAACGTCGTGAACATAATGGGAACTGCTGCAATATGGTAGAGATGCTATCCATTACACGGAAGTGTAACTACATGAGGGAACTGTGATATTAACCCCTTCAAGACATTGCTGCCCCAGGCAAACATCATTACTGGGCTGGGGTTGCCTAGAAAAAAATATGACAAATAAGAAACGCAACAAAGCTTAACAGTGTCAATCATTCATTTTTGACAGCATTACTGGTTGATCCAAGTTTATGTTTCGCTTAAAAATCAGGGTTACATGCATTATAATCGGAATGATTCGTCTCCTTATCAGTAACGAAAACTGGCTCGCGTAGGGCCCAATTTTGTTTTTACATTTTTAACATTAAAAAATGTAATAGAAGTTCCAAACATAAGTGAAACAAAGGCTGGAAGAGTAATGAAGAAAAGTAACTCGAAAAACGTGGTTTGGGATTGAGAAAACATGGATTCAGACAAGTTTCAGACTCAGAAATCGCTATTCCGAGAATACTCAGAATTAGGCCCTCACTGATGTTCTCCCCTTCCGAGTATTCTCGGAATTCGTCCAGAATGAGATAAAAGAATATCCGGAGGAAATATAGGCCGGGTAGACTACACCATAACCCCCGTTTTGATGACATCACCTACAGCTCTCAACTGGCAAGCATGTACAATTAACACAGGAAGTTTAACTACATCATATCTTTGACAGGGGGACCACTATTTTGATTAAAATTCGTTCGCCTTAGCTTAATTAAAGCTGTGACAGACCAATTGACATAGCTAGAATACCAAGGCTACATCACAATGTTGTTATGCTATGCAGGAAATGTCGTTAGCCATGATAAGCTCCTAGCATAACATCATCAGTCTACAAAATCCCCCGAGGATGGAGTGTGGTTGCCCGCATGGCGGGGTAATCAAAAACGGTCACACACGTAATGTTCTCATCCGTAGCTGATGCACTTGTACCATATTGTTCAAGTGCTCCCGCTTTTGGGATGATCTCTGGAGTCGTTCTAGCCAGGGTAAGCCGCCGACAACAACAACAACAACAACATTACACTTTGTAACAACAGAGGGCCTGTGCATGTTGAATGAAGACAAGTTTCACCTAATGCTGTCAGGCATCAATGCAGTGTCTCCTCTGCTGAGCTTTCTCGTTACAGTAATAAAACTGGAAAACGAGCTCAGCTCGAAAGCTCGACGTTTTCTCTCCACCAAAGAATCAACTCTTTCCCCTATCAAGGTCAAGGGCCAGCATCACTGCATACGATGCGATGCAATTCCGATCCGACTGTGAAGATCACAGATGTCTGTGAGTCATGATTCACGCGACATACTTCCGTCTAAAAACAATTCTACTATTTTCGCTCACTGTACTCATGTAGACCCTATTACACGAATCAAAAAAAAAAATCTCTGATACAAACATACTAATATTTCATCAGATGCGTGTACGGGGGGGAGGGGGGGGGGGACTACAAATATAATAGTGAACATAACTAGTAGGATTCCATCAGCTGCACACAATGTTGAGCAGTTTAGTTGAATCACTGAATCTGGAAATCTTAGATAAAAACTACAACCAACCATGTCTTCCCCCAAAAATATTTTGGCTGTATGTTCTTTGTAGTATTTTTAATATATTTCTTCCGTCAGATTTATTTCCAGTAGTAAATATGTTCTTAAATAATACATGTTTTATTGTTAACACGAATAAAAATGCTCAAGATGTGAAAATCAGACACGGGTTCCTGACTATAACTAATTTTCTTACATACTATAGGCCAAACATTATTCTTCACTGACTGCTTAGGAAAAGGATCTCGTGTGAAGTTGGCTTGAAAACAAAGTCCTGAAACTAAAAGTTCTACCCGGAACAGCTGTGTTGACAATAACAGATCGAATTTAAGTTCATTTTGTTTGTTTGTCTATCTTTTCGTCTGCCGTTTTTGTTTGTTTATTGGCTCTTGAGGTATTGTTTTTGTCTGTCTGTCTGCCTTTTTGTGTGCGTGAACACTATGACGATGAACACAATTATTCCTGCTTTGGATGAAAAAGGCGGAGTGCCAGCTCTTGAAACAATGCAGAGACAAAACAATGAAGAGGTCAGATCTCCATCAGGTCAGATCTGCCTCTTCATTTTTTTTCCTCTGCAAAATTAGTCTTATTGAATTCTGCAGGACGGTTATTGCCAAACTCTGACGTTAGGAGTTCTGAGTCGTGTTTCTCTAGACGACGGTCGCTGCAAATGAAGGGTGTTTCTTAGACCGTTTTTGCCGATTTGAGCGAGCGCAACGTAACGTTAGCCCTTGTGAAACGGATCCTG
>CM065704.1:11681331-11682535 GCA_017654935.2 Phymorhynchus buccinoides
GAATGGTGTAATATGCTGGCCACAAATGCAAGTCACATGTTTTACAGAATTTTGTTTTCAATGCATCAAGCCTGAATCTAAAAACTAAACTTTTCAGAATCCACCCTTGATGAAGACTTTGTCCTGTTTTATAATCTATTAGCTTTTTAAAGAACTTTCCTTTTTTGTTCTTTTTTACAGAAGATGATATATCTGTTTGTTTGCTAGACACAGAATGATTGTCAAGTACAGAACCATCTGTATATATTTTAAGATGATTTACATAAGTTTCATTTATATGTGCCTTAACATATGTTGGCAGCAAATGTTGTGTGTGTGTGTGTGTGTGTGTGTGTATATATTTTAAGATGATTTACATATTTTAAGATGATTTACATAAGTTTATTTATACGTGCCTTAACATATGTTGGCAGCAAATGTTGTGTGTGTGTGTGTGTGTGTGTGTGTGTGTGTGTGTGTGTGTGTGTGTGTGTGTGTGTGTTTGTGTGTGTGTGTGTGTGCATGCAGACGTCCATGTGTGTGTGTGTATGTGTGTGTGTGTGTGTGTGTGTGTGTGTGTGTGTGTGTGTGTGTGTGTGTGTGTGCATGCGTGCACACGTCCGTGTGTGTGTGTGTCACATAAATGGCATGTGCAACAGCAGCATATATAAGAACTGTTAAGTATCCTGACGTCGATCTTAGGAACAGCGTGCTGACAGCAGGTCACCTAGCGCCTGTCTTGAAACAATCATTAACTTGGATGTTCTATGAATGGAACTAAGCTAGCTTGTCATGAAAGCTTCCAAAGATATATGACTGCTACATCTTGTTAGAAGAAATAGTATTGTGTTTCTTGCATCCACACAAAACCTTTTTTTGCAACAAATCAAGACCACACCATTAATTGAGTGAAAATGGGCTACTTGATTTAAAAGTGCCAATATCCTATTACCAAACCTAAGTAGCAATAATCTATTACCTTGCATAAAACTAGTTAAGCAATATTAACGATAAAATGCAGCTCCACTTACATCACATTTGCAAACATTTTCATGTACCAATAATTTGCATACAACATGTAGTGTATGCCCGGTATAGGTTGCACTCCGCTTCTACAAAATATTATAAACCTTCACATCTCGATTCCTTGCAAAAAACTTTATTTTTTGCATTAATACAAGCACCACTCAATTTCCCCTGTTCTGTGTCAAATTCAAGATAGCGT
>CM065704.1:11683035-11706170 GCA_017654935.2 Phymorhynchus buccinoides
AGATAATGTGCAAATAGATTAGTAGAGGAGGAGCTTTGAGACAACATCTTTCGGAAGTGGACAAAAGCCTGAAACTTACCTCAGGGACTTCTTTATATTCTGAAAGTCAAGAACAATATGGGCTCTACACGACTATTGTTCTCTCGTTTGTGGTCTCGTCACGTGCGTTTCAACGCGTTACCTCACAATGAATCTGGCCAAAACTAGAGTGCGTGTGCACACGCGTGCACACACAGCAACACAATAAAAGTACATGGAGACAACTCATACTGGCATCAATATGCAGCCACTTTAACTTGTTTCCATCAAACTTTTCCAGTACACACCTGATATTAATTTCATTATAGCAAAACATAAGAAACAAATAAACAACTCCCTGTTCCCAAATGCCAGTGCTAACAACACATTAATAACATATATTACAATCTATCTATATGTTTTGACTATACTGCAGAACGTTTTGAAAGTGATAAAGATATTGATTGAATTAATAAGTAAAACGATTCCTTAACTTAAAGGTAAGACCAATTCACTTCAAATTGTAGAGATGGTTTTCACGTCATACTTCATAACTTTAACTAACGAAACCAAAATCCAATTTTCACCACTAGACTACCATGTGATGGATTGCTTTGATTGCCAAATTAATACTTTATGTTTATTCGTGAGGGCGTATCGGACAGTCTACCCCCCCCCCCCTCCACCCCTTCCTCATTCCCTCCCAGACAACTACCCCCGGGCAATGCCCTCCCCCACCTACAACCCCCACCCCACCACCCGGGACAATAACCCCTAGGGCAATACCCCCCTCGACTCGAACAATGTCCCTCCATCCTCCACCCGACATAATTGTTTGCCTGTTATTGAGCTTACATAAGTTACCACACACACAATCCGTGTGTATCTTTTGCGCATGCGCGTACACACACACACACACACACACACACACTCACACACACACACACACACACACACACACACACACACACACACACACACACACACACACACACACACACACACAGACACTGGGGGAAAGCGCGCGCGGCGCACATACATAAATACAGGCAAACACACGTATGCACGCACGCTACACGCCACACCACCGCGCACACAACTACACAAAAAAACGCGCGTCTTCACAAACGCCTTATTAAAAGCTAGTACGCATTTAAATTAATTCATTTATTTCATTTATGTGGTGCCCTTTTTAACGTTCTTCATTTATTTGAGTTCAGAATATTGTTTATATCACATCTCTGTAAACAACGCTATTCAAAGACGCACCATCAGACAGAACAGATACCCCAACTACAACGTGCACGCTCTAAATCAACCACCTCGCGGCTCCCGTGACCTTGACCTTTGACCAGTTACTTTCATTTTCGAACTTAACCTAGATATCCTAACTACCTCTCCACATGCAAAATATGAACCTCCCAGGTCCCTCTGTGCACGCGCAATGTATCGTGCTAAAGGTCTGCGTACCCGTTAACACTATTCACAAAATGTTTTCTATTTCCCCATGGCAACCCAGTGAGCTATAAGTCATATTAAGAGTCTGGGCTATCACCGAGTTGCCATGGGGGAATAAGCTTATAAATAATATCGTGAATAATGTTAACGTGAAAACAGACCGTAACATTAGTCAGCAAAATAGTCAGATAGGAGCAAACAGACAGTCTGCAATGTAAAACATTAAACCACAAGCATAGCTTCGCCGCGAGTGAAGGTGTTGTTTGCTTGTTTGCATACATTTACACTGGCAAAAAAAGTCTCCAGGGATCATTCCGCAACAAGCCGAAGCACTTGAACACTATGGGTACACATGCACATCAGCTAGGGATGAGAACATTTACATGTGTGACCGTTTCTGATTCCCCGCCACGAAGGCAGCAACACTACGTCTTCGCTAGTGAATAAAAGAGAGTAACCGACATCAAAGACAGTCCAAGATCCTGGACAGTCTTTGCCGACACTAACTTAAGTCCAACAGAGGACTGAAGGGAAAATTCAGATTCCAAAAATAATTACTATGAATAACGTTTGTGACCATTGTACGCCATCTTGAATTTGACACAGAACAGGGGAAGTTGAGTGGTGTTTGTTTTATTTTAATGTTTTTGTTTTTTTTCTAACAAGATATAGCAGCCACATATCTTTAGAAGCTTTCCTGACAAGCTAGCTTAATTCCATTCATAGAACATCCAAGTTAATGATTGTGTCAAGACAGGCGGTAGGTGACCTACTGTCAACACGCTGTTCCTAAGATCGACGTCAGGATACTTAACAGTTATTATATATGCTGCTGTTGCACATGCTATTTATGTAACACACGACACACCACGGACGTGTGTACGCACTACACCACACATGGACATGTGCATGCCCAAAACACACACTACACACACACACACACACACACACACACACACACACACACACACAGCGCACAACGACACACACCACACACACACACACACACACACACAACACACCACCACACCACACACACACAACACAACACACACACATATCACACAATAATGCAAACACCAGAAGACATGTCATTTTTTATGTAAAATATCTAATACATTCTATTATGTCTACAGGAATTAACGTAGAATTTTCCTGGATTCCATCGCACTGTGGTATCGTTGGCAATGAACTAGCTGATAAATTAGCGAAAGAAAGTGCTAGTAGAAAATCTTCGGATTGTTCAATAAAACTAGTAAAACACGAACTAAATTCAATGTTAGAAAATAGTACATATAATGAAAAGCTTCCTTCAAAATCCAAGATATTATTATGTTCAAGATCTTTATCTAGCCTTATCTACAAAATTCGATTAAACTCGTGGAGGACCAAATTTTCTAAAGATGTAGAATGCGCTTGTGGTCACCTAATATCAGTTCAACACATTCTTTTAGAATTTCCATTATTATCATTGTTCTACAAACTATCTGGGATACAAGTTGCACAAATTTGAACTTTAGTTTACAGTCATGAAATGATCAAAATTGCTACAGTCTTATCCAGTTCTGGAACTGCAAGATTACTCTAGTTCATGAGTTAATTAACTTAAGTTTGTTTTCTTTGTCACTTTTTTGTTTCGATATTTATTATGGTTTTTGTGTGTGTTTTTTCCCTTCACATTCACAGACATAAAATCATATGCATAGATAGACTTACTTATACACACGCACTCCTATTCCATACTTAACACGCACACATACACATACACACGCGAGCACTCACGCACACATACTAAACAAATTTAAAAGAAAAAAGTCTAATATCGCCATTGTGTGAACAAACTTTAAATTAAATCAATCATCAATCACACATACACAACACGCAGGCACACAAACACATATGTTGCCACAAACACACATACACACACATACGCGTGCACGCTTGGGTTGGATTTTTTAAAAAGAGTAATTAGTCCGTAAATTGATTGAGCTTGCTGGTGTGCATCAAAACGCGCACGCTTGACAACCACCAAGGAAAGGAAAGAGAAACAAGGGAAGAACACACATTGGTTTAGTTCATGTTTTTTTTTTTTTTTTTTTTTTTTTTTTATTCCTGATTGACTGAAAATGTCAATGATAAACTCTTTCAACGGAGACTGTCGCTTCATATTGATTTGTTTTTTAATTAGCCTAAAGTCTCAAGTCTGCTCCTAACGTGGCAGGTCAGTTGCCCACCGGATATTTGCCCACCGGACATTTGCTCACCGGACATTTGCCCACCATAAAAGCTGCAAACAGGACATTTGCCCACCAGACAGAGAGAGAGAGACAGACACAATACACACGGCAACACAAAACACGGGCCACAAACACATACGCACAGGGAGAGAGAGAAAATAGAGAAGAGAGAGAGAAAGATGAGAAGAGAGAGAGAGAGAGACAACAGAACATACAGATAGAGAGATAGAGAGACAGAGATTGCCTGGAAGCTAATCAGGTTAAAAAAACCTATTGGCTACCAGTAGTCACTGTGTTACTTTGATATGTATTCATTATCTTGAACGTTTGGATTCCTTATAAATAAATAGGGCATAAATAAATAAATGAAATGTCTTTTTGTGTGTTTAGTTCGTTATATTCGTGTGTATGTATGGTGTGTGTGTGTATTTTTGGGATATGCTATTTTCCGTAACGGAAAGAAGACTGACACTGATCCTAACCCTAAACCTAGACTGAAACAGCATTTCTTTGGGCAGGAAAAAAAATGTCACATTAGCGGTGGGCAATTGTCCCTTTTATAACTTATCTAGTGGGTAAATGTCCGGTGAGCAAATGTCCTGCAATCTACTAACAGCGGTAAATACTCGTATTTTGCCCACGGATTTGTGTGTGTGTGTGTGTGTGTGTGTATGTGTAATGTGTGTGTGTTTGTGTGTGTGTGTGTGGTGTGTGTCTGTGTGTGTGTGTGTGTGTGTGTGTGTGTGTGTGTGTGTGTGCGTGTGTGTATGTGCGTGTGCGTTGTGTGCGTGTGTGTGTGTGCGCGTTTGCGTGTGCGTGTGCGCATGTGCACCCGCCGTGTGCGGGCGCATGCATATGTGCATGCATGTGTGTGTGTGTGTGTGTGTGTGTTTGTGTGTATGTGTGTGTTTGGTACTTCATAGTCACAGAGGTATCTCTGTAAAATTCAGGTTGCTCCCACCTGGAACGCGGGTCGCAGCCAGAGGCGCGCCACAACTTTTAGTGTTGTGTGTGTGTGGCCATGTTTGCGTGTGTGTGTGTGTGTGTGTGTGTGTGTGTGATGTGTGCATGTATGCAATGTGTGTGTGTGTGTGTGTGTGTGGATGTGTGCATGCATGCATGTGTGTGTGTGTGTGGCGTGTGTGCGTGCGCGCGTGCGATGGCACATTATCCAAACGGTGAGTATACTCAACAATTTGATTGTGCATTGATTGTGGCCACGCACTGCGAAGAAGAAGAAGAAGAAGAACCATACAAGGATACGCACTATCCATACTACTGTGACTGCTCATATTAAGTGCATGCAGTTATTAGCCTCTGCATAATAGTTCCTAAAAAGCCGCCTCAGAGTCTTCAACACAGTCGAATTAAACTGGTTGAGACCTTTTCCCCAGTTTTCCTTTCTTTTGACAGAGCGAGTAGAAATCACTAATGCACAATTTGGTCGGGCGAAACTCTTCCAACCGGTCAGGAAGAAGGAATTGGCGACTGCGCCATTTAGGCTACTTTCAACTCACTCAGTCAGTTGTTATGTGGGGCACTGAAACAGCCAATGTTTGCTGGTAGTGTGAAGGCGGCACACTGCCTCAACTATTTGAAGAGAGTTCAACACTGGATTTGGTATTCGACTGAAAGGTTGCATAATGTGAGGCGGTTTTTAGGCATATTTTGTTTAAAGAAGAAAACAGCGAGTTATTTGTTGTCGTTGTTGTTTTTGGGTGGGAGGTGGTGGTGAACAGGGAATAAAGGAATGGTGTCTGCACGAGAGTTAAAAAAACCCAGAAATTCAAAAAAATAAAAAAAATAAAAAACCCACTATTGTTTTGCGCTTACATTCGCACCAACTGTGATTAGATTCTGTCAGTTTCGCTGTATGCAATTTTAAACAGTGATTAATAAAATACATTAAAAACACATTATGCATCCCAACAATGTTCCCAGTCAACTGCAACCCGCCTCATACTATCCAACCTTCCAGTCGAAACAAAAATTATTTTGCCGATAGTTCGCGTGGCGTTTTTTTTTGTTCTTGCCAGCAAGCGAGCAAGCGGCAAACTATCCGGAACTATTGCGTGACTTGTAGCGGGTTAATGCATTTTTAGTTGTTGATTGGTCCATTAAAGTTTGGTTAAAATAATACTTTTTTTGACCATTCAGACAAGAGCTTGCAATATTTTTCCACAAACTTTTTCTAAAGTGTTTCTTAGACCCCTTTTGGCGTAACAGTTATGCGCGCGGTGACCATCGTCTAGATAAACTCGACCCAGAACTCCTAACTTCAGAGTTTGGCAATAACCGTCCTGCAGATTTCAATAAGACAAATTTTGCATAGGAAAACAATGAAGAGGTAGATCTGACCTGATAGAGATCTGACATCTTCATTGTTTTTTCTCTGTGCATTGTTTCAAGAGCTGGCACTCGCCTTTTTCAACCAAAACAAGAATAATGTTGTTCATCATCATAGTGTTCACAGGGTGAAACGACTTAGATAATTATAAAACTCTAATTTAATGATCAGACCAAATAATACACAATCGCACTAAACCAAATTGCATACAATGTGTACTAACCAAGCTGCACACAAGAAACAATAACCGTAGTATTTATTTATT
Organism: Phymorhynchus buccinoides; assembly: GCA_017654935.2. NCBI lineage: Eukaryota > Metazoa > Mollusca > Gastropoda > Neogastropoda > Raphitomidae > Phymorhynchus > Phymorhynchus buccinoides. The sequence continues at coordinate 11,689,361 of CM065704.1, forward strand.
TCATTATGTTGCAAATTACTCAAGAATTCCATCCAATGACTTGACCACCATCGTCTGAAATATACTTGATGCATCAAGTGGAAAAGATCACCATTTGCAACAAAGTACAGTATGTGTTGGAGCAATGTCACTGGTTTGGAAACCTATCTTGCAGAATGGCTGGAAATCGGAAAGTGTGAACACGATTTGATCAATATTAAATGGTTATCCATAGGTCAAGAATTGATACTCATCTACCTGCTAATATGTCCTCTGAGGCCTTGAGCTGTGAACAAAAGCATTTGAATGAGAAACGTTGTCTCTTCTTATATCTGCTTTTATACGAAACCATCCACGTAATCATTTAAAAAAAAAACAGTTTGACGTGGCTTAATGTTTCATTATATTCTGTAGTTAGGTGTTTTTAAATTGATGCCATAAAGAGTCTGCACAAGGACAGAACACGATTTCATCGAGATGGTAGAGTCATAATTAACTTTCTGGTTGATAGTGTACAAGTCATTTATTCCCTTGCAACTGAACTCACTACATACTACGATAAAGTCTTTCCAACTCCCCATGTGCATAGCTACTGCCTAAAATCTGATCGGTTAGGTTACAGCGAAAAGGATTTCCAAGGTAAGAGTGTTTGGTCGGCCAAAAAAAAGACCTGTTTTCTTTTTAACGTCTTAAGTATAAACTATGCGCATGTAGTACAATGTGTCGATTGATGCTTTCAGTTGATAGAAAATGTGATTTATTGACAGAGGCATCCGCACAAAATGTGTTAGTTGATGCATCAGAGTTGTTGCTTTTATGTTGTTGTTCAATCAATCAACCAGCCAATCAATCGAACAATCAATCAATCATTTATTGTACCTACCCCATCTCACCAACATAAGGAAATTTGTCTTGTAATCAATCAATACAAAAAAACAAAACAAAAACAAACACAAGTACAAAATAAACTGCAATAATTGCGAACAACAACAACATACAGTATTTATACGGCGCTGAATCTTGATAGAAATCAAATCAAAGCGCATACACACTTAAGCATTCATAACGTATTCAAGCAAAAATGCAATGGCTTGTACCCACGTGTCGTCATATCCGGCCACAAGGAGCGTGCCATATTATGGGAGACCGCCATCTTAGTCAGTAACTTTGTTTGAAAAATGCCAGATCGATGCTGTGTTACACACAAATCTGACTAAGATGGCGACACTTCCGTTGGAAGGGTCGAGATGCGCACGCAGGTGGGGGGGAGCCATACAAAGCGAACACACACGTATGACATTCATGGTGTACAGCAGAAACAGACCTAAAGGCAAAGAGAGAGAAGAGAAAGAAAGTGGAGCCTCAATGACGGGGGAACAGGTGGGTTTTGAGGTTATATTTGAAAGCAGAGAGGGTCGGTCGCTGACGGAGGTAAAGAGGAAGTTTGTTCCAAGATGTCGGTCCTGAGACAGCAAAAGAGCGCCGACCAACAGTTGAAAGCTTATACCTAGGGATCTGGAGAGAAAGAGGGTCAGAAACTGAACGTAATGTGCGAGCTGGCGTATAAATGGAAATATTGTCGCAGAGGTAAGATGGAGCAGCTTTATGGATAGATTTATAGCAAAGGGTGTTTAATTTATACTCAATTCTGTCTGCGACAGGAAGCCAGTGCAAATAACGGAGAAGAGGGCTAGCATGGTCGAACTTTTTCTTCCTAAGGACAAGACGAGCAGCTGTGTTTTGAATACGCTGGAGACAAGATAGAGAAGAGACTGATAGGCCAGAAAGGAGAGCATTACAGTAGGGAATGATATTGTTACCCAGTTGGATTGACTCTATGGAAACAGAGGCTAGTTTGTTTTTTGTTCCTACAAGCATTGCTTCGGTTTTTTCACCATTTAATTGAAGTCTATTTTGAACCATCCAATTTTGAATATCAATATAGCAGTTGTTACTTTCTGAAAGAATAGAATCAAGATCTTCAGTTGTTGTACTATTTTGGAGTTGTGAGTCATCTGCATAGAAGTGATGTTTCATGTTGTGCTGGTCGATAACATTGGCAAGAGGTGACGTATACAAAGTAAACAAGACAGGACCAAGCACAGACCCCTGAGCACCCCCACCAAGACAACAGAGCGACAGCCCAGTCAGTTGTTGTTGTTTTTTCCTTTCTTTTTTCCAGTCTGTCTCAATTATAGGGAAATTAATGCCTTATTGTTGTTTGTTGTTTGTTGGTTTACTCTGGCTAAAAGACTCCAGGAATCACCCCAATGGCCGAAGCACTTGAACACTATGGTACAAGTGCATCAGCTACGGATGAGAACATTTACGTGTGCGACCGTCTTTGAGTACCCCGCCACGTGGGCAGCCACACTCTGTCTTCGGGGGATTTTGGAGACTGATGATGTTATGTTAGGCGCTTGTCACGACTAATGACAATCCCCACATAGCTATGCATAGCATAACAACATTTTGATGTAGCCTTGGTGTTCTAGTTTGTGTCAACTGGTCAGACAAAGCCTTATGCCAAGGCTGAATGTTTTTAATTAATTGATATCAAAATAATGCTGTATGTTTTCGAAATAGTGTCCTTTCATTTGGAAATAGTTGGAGTCATCTTTATGATACGTTTAAAAAAAAATCTTTTTAAATAATTCCTCCCCTTCTTAAACACAACATTAAGAAACTAACGTAGGTACAAACTCTTGGTAAACGTGTACTTTCTTAACCTTAGAATACAAATTATCATAACTTTTCATCATTCCTAAACGCATACATTCAGATTTCCTAAATACTTATTTTTAAAGTATGAAACATATTACAAATGTATTAAGCATCATAATATTGAACTCCATGTGTAACAAAGTCAATCAATCATCCAATCAATCAATAATGTTTCATTAGTTTAAAGACAGAGAAATTTGATTTTACATCCCCCAGTCAAACATCAATCCTTTCATTGATTGCGTTTCTTTATAGACCAGTATAACACTCATGGGACTGAACATGGGTTTTGTTGTTTGTTTGGTGTTGTGTTTTGGGTTGTTTTGAGGACGAAGATGCCGGAATAAAACGGTCAAATGAAAGAGTCTGATTTGCATTTGTAGATAACCGTAATGCCAGCTGTTTCATGATGACGTCGCATGTAAATTATACCATGGCAACTTTTGAAAATAGCTTCCAAGTAAACACATCAATTGAGACACTGACTGCCCACGAGTTTGTGCCTTGGGACAATCCTGATAACATTATCGGTGCAAATGTGGAGTTGTTGGCGAGCCAAATCAGAAACACGTTACTTGTGTTATTGTTTCTGATTGGTGGACCAGGTAACGTCATCAACATGGCGGTGTTCTACAAACAGGGGTTAAAGGATCGGGTCAACATGTGTCTGTTTGCTTTGTCCCTAGCTGATGAAATCAATTTGATGACGGTAATTCTTGGGAACAGCGAAGCCCTATATCTACAGTACGCTACAGGGGAAAACGAAGGCCCGTTTAAGATTTTCCTAAATGCCAACTATTTCAGAGTTTCGTATGGGTTTGTTTATGTGTCTTCCATCCTCTCGGCAATCATTGCATGTGAGAGATGCTACTGTGTGCTGAGTCCTCTCAAATACCAAACAAAGATGTCCTCTAACACCATGGCTGCGATTATAGCTGCTGATTACATTTTTGTAATAGGGCTGTTCTTTCTTGTTTTGGGATTCAGATTTCGCGCCACAAGCTTTTATGATCCAGAGTCTGGAACAAGCAGGACAACATACACGTTTACCGATTTTTACAAAGAGCACATAGACGTTCTTGACTTCCTTTATGGGGCATTCATCGGTGTTGGATTATCAACGTTGGTGATTGTAGTTGTGGTGGTGACAACATTAATTACTGTGGTGAAGCTTTCTCAGATCGTGACATGGCGTAATGAATCATCCGTTTCTATCTCCTCCAAGGAAGTAGCCCTCACCAAAATGTTGATTTGTACCTCTGTCTTGTTTGTGATTTGTATTATTCCTGTTAGCTTGACCCGCTTCCTGGCCTTTGTTTTCCAAGAATTTAATCTAGGAAGGCGCCATCATAATTTGTTCTTGTTATGTGCATCTATTTCTGGTTTATTCAATTTCATCAACTCCAGTTTCAACATTGTAGTGTACTATGTGATGGGCTCTCGATACAGACAGATTTTCTGGTCTTTGTGTGGAAGGCGTGCTGGTAAGAAACAGAAAACACATGTCATGACTGGGTCTGAATGAAACGAGAACAACTACATGTCACTGAAAACATAATCGTAAGGTCAAATGCATGTTCAAGTATTCTTTAATATCTCCAAAAGAGAAATTCAGGATACAAGTGTGTATTACCATCAGTTGCATCGGTAACAATCAACTCTGGCAAAATTTAGAAAACATTAATATCTTTGATCTTAATGCTAAATACAAAATAAAAAAACAGCTCATCCCAGGCATCACATTGCTGAATGACGACAGCATCGCGAACATCGGAACTGTCTACTTCTTTCTTCCTTTGAAGCGTTTAGAGGTAACGTTTGGAATACGATGTGTCGTGCCTACTTGGTTCACGTCTTACATAAGTGACCATACCTTCTCTGTCATTATGAATGGAGTTCTATCTTCTTACTCATCTCTCAGACATGGAGTCCCACAGAGCTCAGTATTGGGCCATGTTCTCTTTACTCTCTACTCACAGCCATTGTCTGACATGATTGTTGCACATTCATGCGATTTCCACAAATATGCTGATAATACTGAGGCGTCACAGAGTGGTGCCCCTGGGGATTTTCCCCCCATTCAGACTGGCATTTGAGACGTGTGCCAATGATGTGCAGCAACAAGTTCAATCTTAACACAGATAAGACAGAGGTCATGCCTATGGTCGTGTAGAACTAATCGACAGTGAGTCCATAGACGTTGGAGGTAGCACTGTTCCCTTCAAATCATTAGTTAAGTACCTTGGAGTTACAATCGACCAAACCCTTTCAATGCATGATCGATCATATCAGTAATGTTTGCCGTTTATGTTTTCTAGAACTGAGACGTATTGCGTCCATTCGGTCATTCCTCTCAACCAACTTATGTTACAGCACTTTTATCACACCTCGCCACGATTTCTGTAACTCTGTTCTGTTCGGCCTTCCAAAGGAAGCAATTGCTAGCTTACAACGAATCCAAAGCAGCGCGATTCGGCTACGAAAGCGAAAGCGCGCTACCATTATTCACAATATATTTATATTTAGCCATGGCAATACAGTGAGCTGTTAGTCATATTAAGAGTGTGCTATCACTGTGTTGCCATGGGGAAATAGAAATATATCGTGAATAATGTTAACGTGTACACAGACCTTAACATAGTCAGCGAAATAAATCAGATAGGAGCAAACAGACAGACTGCAATGAAGACATAAACCAACCAGCATCGTTTTGCCGCTAGTGAAGTGTTGTTTATTTGCTTACATACTCTGGCTAAAACACTCCAGGGATCATCCCAACAGCCGAAGCACTTGAACACTATGGTACAAATGCATCAGCTAGGGATGAGAACATTTACGTGTGTGACCGTTTTTTGATTACCCCGCCACGAGAACAGCCACACTCCGTCTTCGCTAGGGAATAAAAGAGAGGAACCGAAACCAAAGACAGTTCAAGATCTTGGACAGTCTTTGTCGACACTAACATAAGTCTAACGGAGGACTGAAGAGAAAATTCAGACTCCCCAAAAATTACTATGAATAACGTTTGTGACCATTGTACGCCATCTTGATTTTGACACAGAACAGGGGAAATTGAGTGGTGCTTGTATTTTTTTAATGGGGTTTTTTTCCCTAATAAGATAGCATTCACATATTTTTGGAAGCTTTCCTGAAAGGCTAGCTTAATTCCATTCATGAAGGTTCTCTTTTCATTAAGTGAACTTACAATCAACAAGTGTTTTTTTTTTATATCGGATACAGGTGAAAAAAAAGGAAAGAAAAAAAGGTGACAACAACAGCAACAATAATATTAATAAGAAGAAAAATAATTATAATAATAATAATAATAATAATAATAATAATAAGAAGAAGAAGAAGAAGAAGAAGAAGAAGAAAAAATAATACTAATAAGAAAAAGAAAAAAATAATAATAGAAAAATAATAATCATAATAATAATCATAATAATAATCATAATAATAATCATAATATTCATAATATTCATAATAATCATAATAATAATAATAATAATAATAATAATAATAATAATAATAATCATCATCATCATAATCATAATAATAATAGTAATAATAATAATAATAATAATAATAATAATAATAATAGTAATAATAATAATAATAATAATAATAATAAAATAATAAGAAGAAGAAGAAAGAAGAAGAAGAAGAAGAAGAAGAAATAATAATAATACTAAGAAGAAGAAAAAAAAATTATAATAGAAAAATAATCATAATAATAATCATAATAATCATAATAATAATCATAATAATAATAATCATAATATTCATAATAATCATAATAATCATAATCATAGTCATAATCATAATCATAATAATAAGAACAGTAGTAGTAATAATAATAATAATAATAATAATAATAATAATAATAATAATAATAATAATATTTTATAATAAGGAAATACATATACATCATATGAAAAAAGGAAAATCTTTTGAACTGTGCTGCAACAATAGTCAAATAACATTCCTGGAATATTATTATACAGTGGTTCTACAAAATTCAACTTCAACATTTCCAAACCAAATGCAGTGGACTAAACACCATGTACAATAGCTTACACAGACTTAATTAAATAACAAACATAGCAATAATTAGGTCGACGTAGGTATCAAGTTTAAGTAAGGTAACCACTTTCTTTTGAAATCATCAAGGCGCATTTCCATTACATGCGTACATTTTTCTACGGTGTATTGTTTCGTTAGTTCATTTCGAAAGTTCTGAATATTCGGTTTTATTTTGTTTATTCTACATTGATATACTAAATAGTTAGCAATTAATATTATCAGATCGAACGTTTGATCTGTCATTGTCCTACTGTCTAATTCTTGATTGGCTGCAGAGATGTTATATTTTTTGCTCTTTTCGGAAAATCTGTCTCTGAATTTAAGAACATTTCATTCTTTGTATTATTGTCAACAGAAAGGCCTCTGACTACATATTTTGAAACTGCTAATTTCCCGAAGTTCCCCTAATGACAATATATTGCTCTCTTTGTATGTTCTAAGAGTGTTAGAGTGCATAGGGACACCAAGTGCTAGTTTAATAGATTTACTGTCTATGCTTTGTAACTTATTTAAAAGAGTATTTGAGGCACTGAAATAAACCTCTTGCCCATAGGATAGTACTGATCGAACTATAGATATTGCAAGATGAGTAATGTTTTGGTATTTTGACTCCATGATTGTTTATTTATGATTTTTAAAAAGTTAAGTCTTTTTCTCGCTTTTGAAATCAAATATTCAATATGAACTTTCCAATTCAATTTTGATGTCAAATATACACCTAAAAACTTAACAGAATGCTTATAAACAAGAGGGCTTCCATCCAATACTAACTGAGGTAAAGTTTTAGGATTTTCACCATTATTGAAAAGCATTAGGTAAGTCTTTTCATTTGATAACATCAATCCATTTTCTTCCATATATTGGTTTAGATTATCAAGTTCTCTTTGGTATATGTTCTGAACATAATTCACATATCTTTTATTAGTATGTTTCCTTAAAGATGTATTGACCCATATAGCTATATCATCTGCGTATTGCACAACATTTGTTGTCTTGGATAGACAATTTGGTAAATCATGAATTAAGATAATGAATAATAATGGCGCTATTACAGATCCTTGGGTATCCCTGTGTCGATCTTTTTTTGGCTGAAGAGTAGACGTTCCCCAGTCTTACGCATATTGACCTGTCTAATAGCATATTTTTTATATAATGATACATTATACCTGTTACACCATTGTTACTTAATTTATGTAAAAGTCTTGCATGCCAGACACTGTCGTAAGCTTTTCGTACGTCAAATAATGTGGCAAGTGTACTTTTTCTTTTGGAAAACTGTTTCTTAATTTGAGTAGTAAGCTTAACTAGGTTATCTGTTGTACAACGTCCTTTTCTAAACCCAGCTTGACAATAATGGGGATGATGTTATTTTTTTCACAATGATAGAATAATCTTTTCTGCATAATTTTCTCTAAGACTTTACTTGCATGAGAAGTCAAAGCCATTGGTCTATGACTATTTACTGATGCTCGTGGTTTACCTTGTTTTGGAATAGGAATCACAATAGACTGCTTCCAGATTTTTGGAAGAGCTTCATTTCACCAACATTTTTGGTAAAACGAGAATAGTAATGATTTCCAAGTATAAGGTAAGTGATTCAGAAGTTGATAAGATATGCCATCCAAACCAACGGAAGATTTGTTTGTAGAAAAGGATTCCAAACATTCAATAAATTCATCAAATTGAATCAGAGCATTAAGATAGTGTGTGTTATCAGGTTTTGGATCAGTATAAGTACCTTTGCGTTCTTCTTTTTTTTATTATTGAAAACTATCAGCATCCAAATTATTTGATAAACTGTTGTTAGTAAATGTGTCTAGAAATAGTTCAGCCTTTTCTCAGGGTGTTGGAAATTGCTTATTCTCTACCATTATTGGATAGACTGGTAATGAATAGCCATTTTTCATTTCTTTAACTTTTGCCCATACTTTATGTAGGTCTTTTGATTCAGACACTTCATCTATGTGCCACGCACACACACATACACACACACACACACACACACACACACACACACGGACGCGCGCACGCACACACAAACACACACACACGCGCGCGCGCGCGCGCGCGCACGCACACGCACACACACACACATGCGCGCGCACACACACACACACGCGCACGCAGACGCACAAACACACACACACACACACACACACACACACACATTGGGTTCGAATTTTTTAAATATTGTAATTAGTCAGTAAATTGATTGTGCTTGCTGGTGTGCATCAAAACCAGTATTCAGACTATCCCATCCAGTCAAATGAACTAGTTGTGGCCTTTCTAGTTTTCTTTTATTTCGACATAGTGAGTAGAAATCACAACTGTAAAATTTGGTCCATCGAAATTCTTCCAACAAGTCGGAAGTGATCGGCGACCGCTTCCATTGTTTTACTTCCAACTCACTCTGGCAGTTGTGGGGGAAAACAGCCAATGCTTGCAGATAGTGTGAAGACGGCACGCGGCCGCAGCTATAGTTGGATGGAGTTCACAGGTGAATTTTCTTTCGATTAGAAGGTTGGATAGTGTGAGGCCGGTTGCAGTTGACTGGGAACATCGTTGGGATGCATACTTTTTTAAATGTATTTTATTCATCACTGTTTAAAATTGCATACAGCATAACTCTAAATAATTACTGACAGAATCTAATCACATTTAGTTGGAAGGTAAGAGCAGCACTTTTTTGTGTGTTCAATTACTGGTTTATTGGGAACTCTCGTGCGGACACCATCTATAATATATGACGCTGAGGCCCGAAGTGTAAAAGAGAGAGAGAGAGAGAGAGAGAGAGAGAGAGAGAGAGAGAGAGAGAGAGAGAGAGAGAGAGAGAGAGAGAGAGAGAGAGAGTTAAAAACTCGGATACCGCGTAAATGTTAGACTTTTGCTTGCAATACAGTTCCAGAAGAATGCGTTGGGACGCGATTCCGCTATGTCTGGTTCAAATTTTTGCTTTGGAAAGTTGATTTTGAAGGCAAAATGTTCTCTGTCTTGTTAGCTGCACTAGCTTACTAAGAAACACCACAGTTTAGTACATGTGCAAAAGAAAGAGTCTCGTGTGTACAACATGCTTGCAAAGACACAAAAAACCCATCTTGATGAACTTAGTATAGTAACTCATTGTGCCAAAGCTTGAAAAAAGTGAATTTTGTATATTTACATTTCCAGTACTGTCGGTATTGAAGATGGTGAGTGTTACTTGCTTAATGACAAATAAATGGCGTAGCTTAAATATCCCAATACTGCAGATGACGAAATGATTCTATATCAGAATGCTATGTTACGTTTTGACAGACACATGGAAGTCTTGATACTGTTCTCGGCCCATGAAGAATCATATGGGGCATATGATTTTGCTTTTGTCTGTCTGTCACACATGTTTGTTCTTTTTTTAACCCTTTCACCGCCAGCCATATTTCAGCCAAAATGTCCATTAAATTTACCTGGGTAGAGAACAAAATCCATTTGCAGTATTGGGGGGATTCTTCTGTGACATACATAAAATAAAGTCTATCCTTACTTCCCAAAACTAAAACAATAGGGTCTTTGGACACAGACCCCAATCTTTTGATGCCTTTTTAGTGACATAGGTGTTAAAAATCACTGTGGTGCTAAAATGCGACTTTGGCGGTGAAAGGGTTAAAAGAGTAATGGAAGGGTTTTAACTAAAGTGTCACCAAAAGACTTTCCCCTTTCATCTTTACGATAACCGATGTACCACAGACATTCCAAGACATATTTTCCCCCCAAAGACAGAATCACCCAAAACTTTCATGACAGATCCAATTATAGATCTAATTATAGTAACAGCTTCCAAGCAACAGTATAACTGGAAATAGTAATACCTAAACATAGTAAATTGCCTCCTTTTTCACTATGACATGTTAAGTGCCAGATCCAATGAAGAGAAGCGGGAGGGGAAAAGTGGCTGAGGAAATGTCTGTCGCTCTGCGACACCAAATAGCAGATTTTGAAAATATCTTCTGGTAGTATTTTACATGGAACTTTACAAATTATTATTAAATTGCCACTAGCAAAGTTTCCATGCAGTTTGTAGCTTTAAACTGAACGGCCTGCATTTATTGATATTGCGGGCGGCCATCTTGGATTTTTGTCAATAACTCAAATTGCCCAAACTTTTCAGCCCGGCCCCCATCGGATTTCAAATCAGCAATGAAAACTGAGATGTAAAGTGCAAAGAAAAAAACTTTATGATGCATTGCAAGGTGGTCAACTTTGTCGACCGGACTCTATTTAACAGTACTATAACCTTGAAGTTTCTCATAAAGAATTTGTTTTTTGCTGTTTCTAAAACTTTAATGTATGTAGATAACAAATGCGCTGGGGGCCAGCGGGGGCCAGGTGGGCTAACTCGGTAATTGATGATTAAAAGATGGCACTGACAGGTCGGGTCAGTGCCGTTTTTGAAGCTACGGGTAAGGCCACCTATGCCATATTTGTCGGACTATAAGGCATACTTTTTTCAAGACTGAGCCCACGGAGCCTTGTAGTGTGACTGATAATATAATAAGAAAATATAACCCCCAAAAATCTGAATTTCGTGTCAAATTTGGGGGGCGCGCTTTATAACAAGGTACACCTTATAGTCTGAAACATACGGTACTCGCGTGGGTGTGTTAACATGCAGTCCGCAGCTGCAGCTAACTGTTTGGCTGCTTCATGTGGATGCTTGCACCCCTCTCCGTAAAATAAACTAGTCTTCTTGGGTCAGGGTTGTGTTATAGGGTAAGGAAAGTAACGAGTTTAACATAATGGATATTGCTATCACGCCTGTATTTTGATGTGTTCATTTCCACTTTGTCTCTGCTTTTTTCTCTCTGTTTCTTTTGTCTACTATGTTTGCCTCTCTCTCTCTACCTCTCTCTCTCTCTCTCTCCCCCCCGTCTCTCTCTCTCTCCAAGTCTGTTTCTCAGCCGAAACTCTCTCTCTCTTCGTCTCCTCTCTCTCTCTCTCTCTCTCTCTCTCTCTCTCTCTCTCTCTCTCTGATCGCTCTCTCTGATCTAGTGTTATGTCTTAGTCTTGATTGTAACGTGTCCCAAGGACAGATTGGAAGATTGGAAGCATAGGCTTGGCCTAATTAAGTGCAACAACTTCCTGCTTGTGTCAACCACTAATAAACGATTTTGAGCTGAATAAAAAGATGTTCCTTAACGTTTATCTTGATGTTTTCCCCCCCCCCCCCCCCCCACCCGTCTCTCTCTCTCTCTCTCTCTCTCTTCTCTCTCTCTCTCTCTCTCTCTCTCTCTCTCTTCTCTCTTCTCTTCTCTCTCTCTCTCTCTCTCTCTCTCTCTCTCAAAATAACATTGAAAGAATGAAAGGAGTGAATTCTACACATGTTCGCCATAGCAGTCTTGTATGTAGTGATTGACTTATGTTAAATGAACCATGATGTCCCGATGTTTACAAATCAGCAGAAATAAGACAATTATATTTTCAATATCACCAAAAACACACCACTTCTAAACCAAATCTTGATGCCAAAGTCATTGCCAACAAAAGTGTAATAAAGAGTATTGGCTTTGTACAACACATCCTCCACTGAATGCTGAAGTGACTGTCACTGGACCTGCCCCTATCATGGTGCACAATGGGTCAGTTCTGAAAGAAACAGTTTTGCTGCAGAAGGCCTTCTGTTTTATAAACGAAGCCTGTGTTTGCAAGCATTGAAGTCATATCTAATGGCAGGACATTCTAGCCATTAGGGTGCATCCTCTGTGCAAGCAAAGCCATGGACTTTTCAACAATTTGACTGAACATTGAGTCATGTTCGTTGCCACCTTGTCATCAGTGTTAGTGACGTTAGCAGCAGCTAACTGAATATCATTGTTAACTTCTTGGTGTACTGGATGTGACAGAAAATATAAAAACAATTCTGTGTATGATTGGCCAAATCACATCTTCAATTTGGCAGCCTGGGATGTATGGAGAGGAGCCTTGCATCTGTCTCAACACTACCATTACACACAGCTTCAGGAAAAAATGCAGCCAAAAGAACCTTTACCACCAACATGTTATCTTTCCAAGCTCACTCCCCAGTGGCCCACCATCAAGTTATGCTTTAGCAAGCTGCATGTGAACCAGATACTCCACATCCTGACCCTCTTGGTTGTGGTAGGCAGGTGAATTAGTTCAATGAGCCCCAGCAATTGGATTGAGTCATCAGCTACCATGTCCAAAGGATGTTCTCTGTCTTGTTAGCTGCACTAGCTTACTAAGAAACACGAGACTCGTGTGTACAACATGCTTGCAAAGTTAAAACAAATCTTGATGAATGTAGTATAGTAGCTCACTGTGCCTAAGCTTGAAAAATGTTAAAGAATACGTGTTACAGTGTGTGTGCTGCGACCATTGTTGTGAAAATGAATGCGTTTTCATTTCTCTGCAGATCTGAGCCTGTTTCTTTTTCTTGCTTTTCTGTTGATACATATCGGTATAATATTATATCCGTTATTATGACTTTGGAATGGGATATTGCTTTTATCCTATCTCAAGAGCCTTGCTGTTTATCACACGATGTCGTAGACCGAGTGTGATGAAGAGCGAGGCTCTTGAGATAGGATGAAAGCAATATCCCATTCCAAAGTCATAACAACTGATAATATTTACATGAGTTATAGTTTAGGTGTCGCCTCTAATATTTTCATCCACCCCACTTCAACTTTAGCCTCACCTTTAGTTGTGGAAAGGATATTGAAAGCAACGATTGTGTTTTTAGCACTGATTTCCTGATGTGGCTTGCCTTGGAGTTGGGCCCCTTGTTGGATCATGGCGGATTGGATCAACCTTTGAGGCGACGGACGCTCTGCCTCGGGCCTGGACTCCAGCTCGTTCTTCTTCTGGGGGTTTCCTTGGGGTTTCTTCGTTGGAACCTTCTTCTGCTGATGCCTGTGGACTTTCCCTGTGTCCACGGACAGGTTTGTCTTTGCTTGCGAGACTGTGTGGGGTGTGGGGGTGTGAGAGCGTGAGAGAAGACTGAGTGAGGCGACTAAAACATGCAATGTATAATATGTAGGTGTTGTATAGGTATTTTATCTTGTTTATCGTTAGTTCAATCATCTTCGGTCCATCAAGCCCTTTCCCATTTGTCCTTCTTCCCCAGGTTGTCCATCTTCTTCTTCGATCGATCGCACAGTTTCCTGCCATATTATGAGCGGCAGATGCGTCATGCTGCCGTTATGCGCCTAACTAAGAAATAGTTAGGCCCAGCATGTCCGACTTCGGCTGGAGGAAATGTTTTTGAAAGTGGGTATCCTTAGGGAGGTTAGCTTAGATATTCATCAGTCTGAATCTCTTTTAGTGGAAGGATGTTTAAACTGAAGTGCAACAACACACAAGTGACAGGAGGGGGGGGGGGGGGGGGGGGGCACAATTGGCATAGATCAGAAATCAGCAACATCGTGAGGGGGACATGTAGAGACGGAATCAGAGAACACATAGAGACGGGGGACATAATAGGAGACAGAATCAGCGACACATAGAGGACGGGGACATATAGAGACAAGAATCAAGCGGACACATGGAGGGCGGGGTTTTGGTTGGGTTTTTTTGTTTGGGTGTGTTGTGGGGGCTTTTTTTTTTTTTTGCTTTTTGGGGGTGGGGGGTTTTTCTTAGACGGGGGACATATAGAGACATAATCAGCGACACATGGAGACGGGGGACATATAGAGACGGAATCAGCGACACATGGAGAACAGGGGACATATAGAGACATCATCAGCGACACATGGAGACGGGGGACACATATAGACGGAATCAGCGACACGTAGAGACGGGGAACAAATAGAGACAGAATCAGCGACACATAGAGACGGGGGACATATAGAGTCAGAATCAGCAACACATCGTGAAGGGGGAAATTACAGAGACGAAATCAGTGACACATATAGACAGTGGACATTATAGAGACGGAATCAGCGACACATAGGAACGTGGGACAAATAGAGACGGGATCAGCGACACATGGAGACAGGGCGACATATAGCGACATAATCAGCGACACATAGAGAACGGGGACATTATAGAGACGAATCAGCGACACGTAGAGACAGGGGACATATAGAGACGGAATCAGCGACACGTAGAGACAGGGGACATATACAGGAGACGAGAATCAGTGACACATAAGAACAGGGGACTTATAGAGACGGAATCAGCGACACATGGAGACGGGGGACACATAGAGACATAATCAGCGACACATGGAGACGGGGGACATATAGAGACATAATCAGCGACACATAGAGACGGGTGACATATAGAGACGGAATCAGCGACACGTAGAGACAGGGGACATATAGAGACGGAATCAGCGACACGTAGAGACGGGGGACATTATAGAGACTGAATCAGCGACACATGGAGACATGGGACATATAGAGACGGAATCAGCGACACATAGAGACGGGGAACATATAGAGACGGAATCGGCGACACATGGAGACGGGGGACATATAGAGACAGAATCAGCGACACATGGAGACGGGGGACATATAGAGACATAATCAGCGGACACATGGAGACGAGGGAGACATATAGAGACAGAATCAGGACACATAGAGGACAGGGACATATACGAGACGGAATCAGCGACAGAGAGGACAGGGGACATATAGAGAATAATCAGCGACACATGGAGACGGGGGACTATAAGAGAAGAATCAGCGACAATGGAGACGGGGGACATATAGAGACAGAATCAGGACACAGGACAGGGGACATATAGGACGGAAACAGCGACACATGAGACAGGGAAGTATAGGAGGGCAGAATCAGCGACACTGGGAGACGGGGGGACATATAGAGACAGAATCAGCGACCCATAGAGGACAGGGGACATATAGAGACAGAATCAGCGGACACATGAGACGGGGGAATATAGAGGACAGAATCAGCGAAACAGAGACAGGGAACTATAGAGACGGAATCAGCGACACATAGAGACGGGGACATAGGAGAGACGGAATCAGCGAAACATTAAGGGACGGAGGACAATATTGAGCTAAGGTATCAACTATGAAAAATCTTTAGTGTAATTAGAAAACATGTAACAAAAAAAGCGCGGATTTCGCAATCGTTTGTGCCGCTGTTTCTTTCTTCTTTTACAATATGTGTGACAATTTTGTGGACCGACCACGGACCGGACCGACGACCAACAGACCGGGACAGACCGGACAGACAGACAAAGTGAGTTATAGGTGTGGGCTTGTGCCACAAACAAAAATGTCAGTCCAAATCATATAGAATTTGGCAAAGTGGTCCGTGTGTGTGTGTGTGTGTGTGTGTGTGTGTGGTGTGTGTGTGGTGTGTGTGTGTGTGTGTGTGTGTGTTGTGTGGGTGTGTGTTGAAACACGAAACGGGCCTTATAACTCCGCCGTTTTTTGACCGATTCGCTTCCAGTTTGCTGTGAGCCTCACGGTCATGGCAACGGCAAACCGAATCGGCCGTGTCATTGTGCGCGGTTTGCAAATGCGCCCCCCCCCGGAAACGCGCGCATCCGCGGCCCTCTCGTCGCCCGTATCTCGGCGTTGTCTGGCTGATCGCCTTCAAATTTGGCAGGAAGATGCCGGGGCCCGGGGACTATCAGTGTGCCACAAACCGGAATCGAATCGGTTCAGAAAACGCGTACGACGCACTTTACGACTCCGCCGTTCTTAACCGAACGCTTCAAATTTGCTGTACTCGGCGTTACCAGTATTGGCGCTACGTTACTAGGCGTTACCGTTATAGGCGTTACTGGGACTCCCCCCCCCGGCCGTTGCGCTAGGTATTCATTAAAGATACATGAATGCTAAAAATATCCTCTGTGACTGCCGCCACTATGTCACTTTTCCAGCCTATTTTTACTCTCTCTGCCTTTTGGAAAACATTTATTCTATTTCACATACGATATTGCTAGTGACACCATGGTACAAGTATGGATAAACAGTGTTGACACAAGTTCTTTAAGAATTACAGAATCAAAGGCTTTTCCGAAAAATCTAATTACTTTCGAAAAAGCCGGGCT
>CM065704.1:11706670-11726670 GCA_017654935.2 Phymorhynchus buccinoides
AGAGAGAGAAAAGCTGAGAGGAGGAGTGAGAGAGGAGGGTCGGGATGGGGGAGACAGAAGAAGAGGGAAAAGGAGAGGAGAGGAGGTAGGACACGAGATGAGGAAGAGAGAGAGAAAGAAGTGAGAGGAGTAGAGAGGAGAGAGAGGAGAAGGAGATAGAGAAGGGGAGGATGAGAGAAAGAGAGAGGGGGAATTTGGGGGAGGAAGAGAAGGAGAAGAGAGGGAGGAGAGAGAAAGGAGAGAGAGAGGAGGGAGAGAGATAGAGAGAGGGAAGGGGATGAGAGAGAGAAGAGAGAGAGGAGAGAGAAGAGGGGGCGGGGGGGGTGAAGTTGAAAATGGCACCAAATTACGTTTTACTTTTAGAGCTAAGGAGAGAGGAGGTGGGTGGCTATACTGTACGAACATTTAATGTTTGGTCTTTATATTACAAAATTTTCTTTTTTACATTCAAGAAAAAAAAGGCTCTATCTCTCTCTACAACTCACTGCGACCGCCCTTGACCTCTTCTGTCTTGTCTGTCTGTGTGTCTGTCTGTCTCTCTCTCCCTCTCTGTGTCTGTCTTTCTCTCTCTCTTTCTCTCGCTCTCTCCCTCTCCATTCTCTCTCTGCTCCTCTCTCTCTTCTTCTCACTCCCTACCCTCTTCTCTCTCCAGGATTCCTCTGCTCGACTCTCTCTCTCCCTCTCTCTCTCTTCTCTAAAAAAAACGAAATGGTAAAACCCAAAGAAAAGAAGGAGAAAGTACAAAGAGGAAGGAAGACCCTCCATGCAGAACACAGGATCATCCGCAGGCACTCTGATAGTCCTCTACTGACATCATCAGTGTGTGTGTGTTTTGATGTGCTTTATGTGTGTGTGTGTGTGTGTTGTGTGTGTGTTGTGTGTGTGTGTGTGTGTGTGTGTGTGTTGGTTGTTAATGTTTGTGTGTGTTGTGGGGTCTGTGTGGTGTATGGTGTGTTTGTGTGTGTGTTTGCGTGTGTGTTTGTGTGTGAATGTGAGTTGTGTGTTTGTGTGTGTTTGTGTGTATGTGTGTGTGTGTGCTGTGTGCGTGTCCTGTGTCGTGTGTTTAACGTGCGTGTGTGTGTGTGTGTTTTTTTTCTCTGTGTGTGCTTTGTGTGTGTGTGTGTGTGTCTGTGCGTGTGTGTCGTGCGTGCATGAATATATATATATCTCTCATGCTTGCTCTCTCTCTCTCCTCTCTCTCACACCTATTCTCCAATATATCTATATTATATGGGTGGTCCCTCTCTCTCTCCTCTGTGTGTCCTCCCTACATGTCTTCCCCTTGTGTTTCCCTCCCGTCAACGTGCGTGCGTGAATCCTCGAAGTGTGTCACATCTTCTCTCATCCCCCTCCGTCTCTGTCTCTCTATGCATCCTGTCTCGAGCATCTGTCTCACTGTCTTAGTGTGTGTCATCTCACGCTGTTGTGTCTCTCTGTGCTGTTGCTTGCCTCTTTCTATCAAAGGCTTTCCACACCTGTTCGCCAATTTTACCTGTTCCAATCTGTCTGTCCCTCTCTCTCTTACGTGGCCAGCCTAAATTCTTACCGTTCAAAAAATAAAGTATTTGAAGTGTGATAGTTCGAACAGTTTGACACTCTCTCGCTCTCTCTCCTCTCCTCGGATCTCTCTCTCCGCTCTCTCGCAACAGCTACGCGTCTCTCTCTCTCTTCTCTTCTCTCTCTCTCTCTCGGTCTCCAGCGCGGACTGATATCTGTCTCATGCGTATATAATCTTATAACTAAATATCTACTCTATCAGATGTATCTCTAAATCGTGGCTCGTGCTCTTTTTTCCCTCTCTTATCTGCTCTCAGCTCTTCTCTGTCTGGCTCTCTCTCTCTCTCAGTCCGCTCACTCTAGCACTCCTCCGGTACTCTCTATCCTCTTCCTCTCTCTACTAGCCGCCTGAGGATTTGAAGTTGGGGACTGGAATTTGTATGTGTGTCACATCGCTACCGCAGAAGTGTGGTAGAAAACAACTCCAAGTGACCGTAAATCGGGGTGCAGGTCAGGAGGTCTCTCTAAGTCCTGGTCAAGGAGGTCAAACCTGGTCAACAAGACATCGATATAGGTTCGGGAGATTTTTTACCAGCTATAAGGGGAGAACACGTCGTGAAACACGTGATTTTGACACGTGATCTAGTGGAATCCTGTAATTGGGCCGGTCCTTGTTTACCAATAAGTTTTTTTGGAAATAAACACGTTCGAGATCACCTAGGAAAATAGACCCTTTACGAGAGAATTGCAACACTCACTTTGCTTTCTGGTTTCCTATCAAATTCACACCGTCAAATCGGCGATTCCTCCTTGGCTGAGGCTGGCTGGTAGTCAATTCTTTGGTCACCCAAGAGAGAAGGCGGTGTGTCGTTTCTTTTATAATGGCTCGTGCCAAAATCTGTTTGCACATAATTTTCGGCGTGTGAGATACAAGCCTTTTTAATTCATGTAGCATTTTTAAAATGAGTTTCCCTAACAAGTGCAACGTTAATAGCTTCCGCATTTTATTTAAAGCATCGCCGAGCTATGCGCACATCCTGTGGAGGCTACAAATTTAAGAAACACGATTCAACCACAATGAGTGACCTCCACCCCCCCCCCCCCCCCCCCATACCAAAATATGGGGCTTGATCGTCGCCGGTCAGTCTCCGCCAAGGAGGAATCGCCGTGTTGGAGACACGTGGCGTTAAAGTATTCTTGAAAACCAGAGCAATTGGAGTGTTCCGATCCTCGAAAAGACTATCCTTCGAAAGAGGTGATCGGTCCGTCTAGGTCGGTTTTCTTGCAAAACGCTCATCCGGTCATGTTTGTTCCAGATTGGAAAAACTCAGAAACCGTGACATCGAGGGCTAATGGCTAGTGTGACTTTTACAGATGATGTATTTTGGGAAATTGGGCAGTCTACTTAGGGAAAATGTTTAAAAAAGTACAATCAGTCACAGATACTACAAAGTGGGTACGACGTCCCGGGCGGCTGCAAAGGCCCCTCGCAGCATCGCCGAGCTACTTGGAAATCGGATTGTGTCGGTTGTGCACATACATAAAAAAGCATGGTGCAAAACAGCACGTAAGACTAAGCCAGGGGAGGTGACTAAACGCATCAAAACAGCACGTGCCACAAACCATGAATAGCGCTTTTTTTATATATATAGCCTTGGAGTTCGGACCCGTGATTTGAGCGCGCGCGATCATGCGCACACGAGCGCACAGAAAAAATTCATGACAACTGTGTTATAGACCATTCATCAAGAATTGTTGTGAAAAAAACTGCATTGAAATACATGCAAAACTTCGCGAGATATTAGCGATTATGTGTTTTGGGGTTTGAACCCCGTAACTGGCGCGACCTTGACCTTAATGTAAAACTAAAGACATCAGTGGATAGCTTGCATCTTGGCAAACAAACTAGTATACCAAATTTGATGAAGATAGACTGAATAGGTTTTTTTAGAAAATCGGACGAATAGCCGGCCGGACGGACGGACGGAGGCACGCTGGACGGACGGACCAGACAAAAAAAATAGTTCCCCGAACCTTCGGCTCGGGGATTAAGAACAGAATCTGTACGTCGTTGATCGCGAAGGAGGACGGGGAGGAGGAGGAGGAGCCATGAGGAACCAGGGAAACTCATCAGTCACGCTCGAATTGGCCGCACGTGCAAGTCAGCAGAGCGTGGGGGTAAACACACGTAGCCCATGAAACAGCCCTTCTAAAAGTAAAAGACGAACTTTGACACAAGCGGAAAGCGTAAGACTTGAATGAAAATGCCGCCACCGCGAGTCGCTGCTGCCAGAGTTTACAGTAACTTGAAGTTGAAGGGAGGGGGTGTGTGGGTGGTGGGGGTATGGGGTGCGGTGGGTGCTGCGAAAAGAGTGGGGTTTTTTATGTTATATACATAGAAAAAACAACAACACAATCATGTTCCCCTTTTTGTTCAGATCTCATTAAAGGTAGTAGTATTAGCCGAGTTAGTAGTAGTAGTAGTAGGTAGTAGTAGTAGTAGTTAGTATTAGTAGGAGTAAGTAGTAGTAGTAGGAGGAGGAGGAGGAGGAGGAGGAGGAGGAGTGAGGAGAAAGCGTCAAGAGTAGGAGGAGTAGTAGTTAGTAGTAGTAGTAGTAGTAGTAGTAGTAGTAGTAGTAGTAGTAGTAGTAGTAGTAGTAGTAGTAGTAGTCAGAACGCAGAAGCAGCAGCTAGCAGCAGCAGTAGTAGTAGTAGTAGTAGTAGTAGTAGTAGTAGTAGCAGCAGCAGCAGCAGCAGCAGCAGCAGCAGCAGCCGCAGTAGTAGTAGTAGTAGTAGTAGTAGTAGTAGTAGTAGTAGTAGTAGTAGTAGTAGTAGTAGTAGTAGTCAGTAGTAGTAGTAGTAGTTAGTAGTAGTAGTAGAAGTTAGTAGTAGTAGTAGGTAGTCAAAAAGTCTAAACAATATTATACTTCTTTGTAGCAATGTAATACTATCTTGGTGGTAGTAGTAGTAGTAGTAGTAGTTAGTAGTAGTAGTAGTAGTAGTAGTAGTGAGTAGTAGTATAGTAGTAGTAGTAGTAGTAGTAGTAGTTAGTAGTAGTAGTAGTCGTAGTAGTCGAATCAAATGGCGCGCCGAATGACCAAAACTCTATCTAGCAGTTCGACAGAGTTTAAAAACCCTATCGAACTGTTAGATACAGTTTATAAACTATAGCTAGCAGTTAGATAGAGTTTCAAAACTCTGTCGAGCAGCTAGATAGAGTTTCTCGTCGTAAAACTCTATCGAACGCGCCATTTTGATACTTTTTTTAAAAAAAAATTACGAAGCAATTTCATTGGTAGATAGGACTAGTATCTTTGACTGTGACCTACACCTAGCCTAATAGGTGGCATTCTACGAACTCGTTTAGCGGCTTCAATTACAGATGAAACGCCGGGAAGATTCGCTCGTTGAAATAGTTCAGCTGCCATGTTTGTTTGACTACATGTAGGGGCCTAGGCCTATCGTCTTATTCAAATTCACAGGTCACTGCCCTGCCAAGGCCACAAAACTTGTCGCTGAAGCCATGTACCAATCAGAACTCACGATAGAAAAACTATATCTCGATAGGGTTATTTTGTGGAAACCCTATCTAGCTGTTCGACAGAGTTTTAAAACTCTATCGAACAGCTAGATAGGGTTTTCAAACTCTATCGAACTGATAGATACAGTTTCGAAACTCTATCGAACAGCTAGATAGAGTTTTGTATCTTTGGCGCGCCAATGTCCGAATCAGACACGAAAGAGGTGGAAGGACAGGAGGAAGACTGAGGCTTGCTAGTCAATTACCACCGTCCAACAAAGACGATAAGACTATTGCATTACCAGCACTGGCATCCAGCGTAGGCGCAACCTGGGAGTTGTTCTTCAAAGCTTGGACCATCTCTACCCCATCTCCCCCCAATCGGAAACGCGGGTGACACGCGATCACGCGCGCGCGCGTGAATACACAAATGCAAACGCACGCATATACGCACGCACACATACACAACACACAAACGCAGCGCACGCACGCAACACAAACACGAATACTTGCA
This sequence comes from Phymorhynchus buccinoides, assembly GCA_017654935.2. NCBI lineage: Eukaryota > Metazoa > Mollusca > Gastropoda > Neogastropoda > Raphitomidae > Phymorhynchus > Phymorhynchus buccinoides. The sequence goes on from CM065704.1 coordinate 11,712,202, forward strand.
CTTTAGTGCACGCACGCCGCACTGACGCAACCGCACACGCACGCACACACACGACACGCACACACACACGACACACACGCACACACACACACACACACACACACACACACACACACACACACACACACACCACAGTCAGGACTGATGGATTAATTCCAGCTAAAGTGCTGCCCAATCTCCCTGCAATCAGCTTCATCAACTGATCTATCCCAAACGGACATGCCACGACTTAAGGTCTCTGGAGAGACAGCGTGTGACATCGCTTGATCTCAGGGTCTCTCTCTCTCTCTCTCTCTCTCTCTCTCTCTCTCTCAGTTGCTCTCTCTCCTCTCTCTCTCTCACTCTCGTCCTCTCCCGGGCTTACTTTGCCAGCTTACTTACGTCACACTCTGAAACTTGGAGCTCAAGAGTCACTATTCCCAATGGGTTTCTCTCTCTCTCTCTCACACTGACCAATTTAGTCGATAGAGGCAAGTCGTGAGAGATTTTTTTTTTTAGTCCCCGAGCCGAAGGTTCGGGGAGCTATTGTTTTTGTCTGGTCCGGTCCGTCCGTGTCCGTCCGTCCGTCCGGCGTGCCTCCGTCCGTCCGGCTATTCGTCCGTTTTTCTCAAAAAACTATTCAGTGTATCATCATCAAATTTGGTATACTAGTTTGCCAAGATGCAAGATATCCACTGATGTATTTACTTTTACATTAACCCTTTCACCGCCAAAGTCGCATTTGAGCACCACAGTGGTTTAACACCTATGTCACTAAAAAGGCATCAAATTGGGGTCTATTATCCAAAGACCCTATTGTCTTAGTTTTGGGAAGTAAGGATAGACCTTATTTACTGCAGATGGATTTTGTTCTCTACCCGGGTAAATGTAATGGGAATTCTTGCCTGTTAAATATGGCTGGCAGTGAAAGGGTTTAAGGTAAATGTTTTATAGTCGCGCCAGTTACGGGGTTCAAACCCCGAAACACATAATCGCTAATATCTCGCGAAGTTTTGCATGTATTTTAATGCAGTTTTTTTCACAACATTTCTTGATGAATGGTCTATAACACAGTTGTCATGAATGTTTCTGTGCGCGCGTGTACGCATGATCGCGCGCGCTCAAATCACGGGTCCGAACCCCAAGTCTATATATCAAAAACTATTCAGTTACGTGCTGTTTTGATGCGTTTTTATGTATGTGTACAGCCGACACATTCCGATTTCGGAGTAGCTCGGCGATGCTGCGAGGGGACTTTGCAGCCGCTCGGCGTTGCACTTGTTGTTGTTGTTTTCCTTCATATCTTTCAGAACTCCCCACTGTATGTGGAAAAGCGACAACATATTTTGGGCTGGAGGGACGGGCCTCAGAACATGGATACATCCAGCTTACCATCGATGAAATTATGCTTAACGTCCTCCGCTCTGGAACAGACATATATGGGACATTAGTAGATATAACGATGGTGAGAACGATCCTTGAGGCAATGCCCGGAGGCAGTGGCAGTGCAACACCAGGAAAGTTCCGAATTGTGTCAGTTCTCGGTTTTTAATACGTAGCCTGCTGAACGCGGAAGAAGCGGGAGGAGGATAAGGAGGAGGAGGAGAAGGGGGGGGGGGGTAAATTATAGAAAAAAGAATGAAGAAGGAGTCTTACAAGAAGGGGGAAGAAGAAGAAAGAAGAAGAAAAAGAGAAGAAGGAGAAGAAGAGAGAAAAAAAGAAGAAGAAGAAGAAAAGAAGAAGAAGAAGAAGAAGAAGAAGAAGAAGAAGAAGAAGAAGAAGAAGAAGAAGAAGAAGAAGAAGAAACAAAGAAGAAGAAGATGAGGAGGAGGAGGAGGAGGGAGGAGGAGGAGGAGGGGCAGGAGGAGAGGAAGGGAGAGGAATAGGAAGAAACTCAACCTGAGAGATTCAAGGACACTCCTGCCAGGAGGACCCATGCACTTCGCGCCCCATGCCAATACGAGGAGGAATAGAAGAACATTTGAACAAAGAAGAACAAGACTCCGTAAGATGTTTCCAGGCAACACTTCACGTGAACAAAAAAAAAATGCACTTCGCGCCACAACATTTGGATTCTTGCCTTAATCGGACAGGGCCTTTGGATAATGTTTTTAGGACATGTTATCATAAAGGAATTGGTGGGTCCAGGCGAAGGGGCGAGGGGGGGGGGGATAGACAAGCTACTGTCACTTTACTTCCTACTTACTGCCTTCCCGCCATCTAAATTTTCGTATCACTTGTTTTGCACCATCCCAGTCAACACCGTACGATTCTAATAATTCAGGATTAGGAGTTTGTGACAATTTGTTTCTTTTTTGTTTGTTTTTATCCAGGATTCCCCAATGCCCATAGTTGCCTGTCTTGTCCAGAGACCTTCTTCAACTAAAAAAACAAAGCACACTGGTGGCTATGGTTACTCTTTTGACAGTAAGAACGGTTAACCTGACGATAGAAACGGTCACTCTCTTCTAATACGTTCTTCTGCTTGGATAGGGTAAGACGGGGGTAAAAAAAAGCTGGTAAAAAGCCATGGGCGGGTAAGAAGCCCATGCCAATTATCTCATGAAATGAAGCAAATGTCAGTCATATTTTGCCCATGAGACGAGTGTTAAACCTTGAATCAGTTTTAGACGGTAGGTTTGTTGTTGTTTTGTTGTTGTTGTTGTTGTTGTTGTTGTTGTTGTTGTTGTTGTTGTTGTTGTTGTCGTCGTTGTTTGTTGTCGTCGTCGTTGTTGTTGTTGTTTTTGTGTTTTTCGTTTTGGGTTTAAAAGACACCCTCCCCCCCCCCCCCCCCCCCCACGTCACGTGTCACATTCCTTCTTATGCTAGGAAGATTTCTTAAGATTTCTTACCAGCTATAAGAGGGAAAACACGTGAAAACCGTTATTTTGACACGTGGCGTGGTGGGTCTTTAAACGGGGGAAATGCCTCAAAAACAATTTACCAATGTTTATTCATTGTCTATTCCCGAGCATAATCGCACAGGATCATTAGCATAAAACAGGTTTGGTCCAGTAAAAAGAAAGTAATACACATGTAGGCCTACAATATATGTGTGATATCGTTTGAATGCCAGTGGCGTCGCCCTAATCTCCACATCTAAAAACTAATGGAGTCCCCCTCGTACACGCACGCATGCACGCACGCACACGCACACGCACACGCACACGCACACGCACGCACACGCACACACACGCACACACACACGCGCACACGCGCACGCACGCACGCACACGCACACGCACACGCACACACACACACACACACACACACCACACACACACACACACACACACACTAACACACACACACACACACACATAATTCCCACTCTTCTATAATAACTTCCTTGCCTCTCACATCTCAATACCCTTCTCTCCTTTTGCCGTTACCCAGTTTAGGCCTATCATCTCAGCCTAACCAAAGATTCTAAAAGGGTAAGATGGACGACTTAAGAGTTACAGCGAACCGGGTTGATATGAGTTATCGTTAGTGGGGTAGCTATACACCATTCACAGCGGCGGCTATCCAAAAACTCAGACTGGAATTTGAACGGAGAATTCAACTGGCCTATCGACGGGTAAATGTGTCACGTTTAAAAGGGACATAACTGTCCTCACTACTCATATAGGGAAAAGAGACCGGATGCTTGTCTTCCCCTATACAGTCTTTGGCCTAACACTGTGCCCTTAACTTTAAAGGCATGTTTTGGCCATCGCTGAAAAAGTGTCAGTCTCCAGTTTGAAATCTCGCAGGAAGAAACAGAGCAGAAATAACTGAGTCGCTAAGGTCCTCTTTTGTTAGTCTCTTTTTATTTGGTATGCCAGTCAGTCGTTTCCGACCATGACTGCCAGATAGCAGAGGGGGCATAGGCTGTTCCGACGGGCTGGGTTCAATTGTTTAGGTGGTGTGTTTTTTATAGTGGAGATGCCTTGCCCATGGTACATCCCCCACTCTCTCGGCCAAAGGGATTTGAGGACTACTGGCGTTGGGGAAGGTCCCCAAAGATCAGCACTGGCTGCAGCGCTTGAGTCATAGTCTTCCACAAGAGACTAAATGTTTACCATGAGATTTTCCATTACTGTAGAAAACTGTTGTACTTTTGTTGCACAGCTCTCGTGTTACTGTTGGCCCACTACTACAGGCTAATGCCGACCACTGGGTGTTAGGCTTAATCGAGAGAAACAGGCCGTGTCTCTACCCCCCCCCCCCTCTCCCCCGACTACATTGAACTGTGAACTGGGAAGTGCATTAAACTGGTAGAATGATGGACCTTGGTACTAAAATTCCCAGGTTCCATTTTCTCCCAAGAATTGTGTTATTACGGTAGGATTCAACTATTGAAGTCAACATTGTTTACTTCGACTGCATGCTATAAAACCTAGAGTGTTGTTAGTCCCCGAGCCGAAGGTTCCGGGAGCTATTGTTTTTGTCTGGTCCGTCCGTCCGTCCGGATGTCCGTCCGTCCGTCCGTGTCCGTCCGTCCGGTCCGTCCGTCGTCCGGTGTCCGTCCGTCCGGTGTCCGTCACGTCCGGTGTCCGTCCGGTGTCCGTCGTACGTCCGGTGTTGCCGTCCGTCCGTCCGGCACGTGCCTGACCGTCCGTCCGGCTATTCGTCCGTTTTTCTCAAAAACTATTCAGTCTATCATCATCAAATTTGGTATACTAGTTTGCCAAGATGCAAGCTATCCACTGATGTATTTAGTTTTACGGTCGCGCCCAGTTACGGGGGTTCAAACCCCGAAACACATAATCGCTAATATCTCGCGAAGTATTGCATGTATTTTAATGCAGTTTTTTTCACAACATTTCTTGACTGGTTATGATTTTTTCTGTGCGCGTGTGTGCGCATGATCGCGCGCGCTCAAATCACGGGTCCGAACCCCAAGGCTATATATAAAAAAAAAATATTCAGTTACGTGCTGTTTTGATGCCTTTTTATGTAGTTACGTGCTGTTTTGATGCGTTTTTATGAATGTGTACAGCCGACACATTCCGATTTCGGAGTACCTCGGCGATGCTGCGAGGGGACTTTGCAGCCGCTCGGCGTTGCACTTGTTTGTTTTTGTTGTTGTTTGTCGTACCCTGGCTTAAAGACTCCAGGGATCATCATCCCAACAGCCGAAGCACCTGAACAGCATGGCACAAACGCACCAGCTAGGGATAGGAACATTTACGTGTGTGACCGTTTTTGATTACCCCGCGCGCCACGTGGGCAGCCACACTCCGACTTCGTAGGATTTTGGACTGATGATGTATGTTAGGCTAGGAGCTTGCTATGACTAAAGACAATCCCCTGCATTACTATGCAGAGCATGACAACATGTTGATGTAGCCTTGGTGTTCCAGCTTAATATGTCAGTTGGTCTGGCACAGGCTTATGCTAAGGCCGAAACGAGAGTGTGAAAACGCTAGACCAGGAGCCGCGCGGCACATTTTCACCACGCTTCACATGCGCCCGTTTTCTGCTCGATTGACCTTGACCTTTGATCAATGACCTTCATCTTCACCCAGATACACCTTCACACAAAACATCGTGTGTTCTGGTGTTTACCATTAAATGGACAGAAGTGAAGGAGTTGAGTAAGATTTTACAAAAAAGGGATATGAAAATAAATAATTGGAACGGTTTTAATTGAAGCTTTAGCCCCTAGCGGGGGCATTTAAGCTAAGACATGAACAATAATTATTATTCGCAGTATAAAAATGAATTGGAACAGCCTTAAAATAGTTGGGGTTTTTGGTGTGTTTTTTAAACACCCAAAGATCAATGGATGCTGTGGATAATTATTATGCTTGTGCTGTTCTAAGATTTGCACCCGAAGCCCCTCAACCTTTCGATCTTCTGTCCGTAAGTGAGACACCCCACCACCCCCGCCTCTCAAGCCCCCACCCCCACACATCCCATCCCCTCTCTTGCATCTCTTGCTCTCAAAATATCGCACATACAGCCATAACGCTAATGACATGTTTGGTCAAACTAAGGGAGGCCACGCTAATCCCTCAGTTTGATTTCCGGTCAGAGGCAAAGAGAGTGGTTTGCCCATACCATGCTGGGGGCCAACTTGAGTGTGTAATTGTTTTTGTCGGTGGAATTCTCACTATTGCACGTTCTCTCTCTAATACCTCTCTCTCTCTCTCATCCTCTCTCTCTCATCTCTCTCTCTCTCTCTCTCTCTCTCTCTCTCATCTCTCTCTCTCTCTCCTCTCCCTCTCTATCTCTCTCTCTCCCTCTCTCTCTCTCTCTCCTCTCTCTCTCTCTCTATCTCTCGCTCTCCTCTCTCTCTCTCACTCTTGTGTGTGTGTGTGTGGTGTGTATGTGTGTCTGTGGTGTGTTGGTTGTGTGTGTGTTCGTGTGTGTGTGCATCGTGTGTGCACTCAGTGTGTGTTGTGTGCGTGCGCGCGTGTGTGCGTGTGTAATGTGTATGTGTATGTGTGTGTCTGTGTGTGGTCTTGTGTATGTATGTGTGTGTGTGTGTGTTTGTGTGTGTGTGTGTGTGTTGTGTGTGCGGACGTGCGCGTGTGTGCGTGTGTATGTGTGTGTGATTATTGTGTGTGTGTGTGTGTGTGTGTGTGTGTGTTCATGTGTATGTGTTTTTTTTTTGCTGTGTGTGTTTGTGTGTGTGTTGTGTGTGTGTGTTGTGTAAACCCATCTTGGTAAACACGCATGGCTGCAAACACTATATGAGTGCGCGCTGTCACATGCACACGCATACCCCCACACAGAGACACAACAAGTGCGCTCACAGAGTGAGGTGAGAGAGAAAGAGAGACGACGAGAGAGGATAACGGAGAGAGAGGAAGAGAGAGGGAGAGAGATTGAGCCGATAGAGAGAGAGAGAGATGAGGAGAGGAGACTGAGAGATGAGCAGAGAAGAGTCCGACGAGGGCAGGGTGGAGTGTGAGAGTGAGAGAATGGGAGAGAGAGATGCATACGAGATGACGGAGAGAGGATTCGGAGACACTGGACATGGAGAGAGAGACTCGAGAGAGATCTCTCTCTTTCCCGCGCGCCCGGCGCGCACTCGCGCCGGCAGGGTCTCCATGTGCTGTGGTCCTGTGAGATCGTGAAGTGACATGTGACGTGTAAATGCATCGACGATTTCGTGCGTCTGTTTATCAAATGCATGCTCGTGTGCAAGAGCCTCTCTCTCTTTCTCTCTCTCTCTCTCTCTCTCTCTCTCTCCTCTTCTCTCTCTCTCTCTCTCTCTCTCTCTCCTCCTCTCCTCTCTCTCTGTGTGCGCGCACGCGCGCGCGTGCGTTTGTGTGTATGTGCGTGTGTTCGCTCCCCCCCCCCCCCCCTGTCTGTCTGTCTGTTTATCTGTCTTCTCTGTACAATGCTGCTCATATTTCATCAGGAACACACACCGCACACACAAAACCGAACGAAGCTTTAAAAAGTGTAAACTACCAGCCTATGGGAGTGTTCTTGAATAGCAAAAAAATAATGGTAAATGAAATGAATGAAAATCTTGTTTAAACCGTCCTCCGCGATCCGGTCTGGAACAGACACATACTATGGGATATTAGTAGACATAAAGATGGTGGGAACGATACTGGAGGCAATGCCGGAGGTAGTGCAACACCAGTAAAGTCCAGAATTGTTAACAATACAGATAAGTATATATATATGATAAAATAAATTTAACTTGTAGGGAATTCGTGTACAGTGAGACGTGTTTGCTACGAAGCTGAGGGCGGCCGACAGGTCTCGTTTCAGAGGCAACTTCTCCGTACAGGGTATCCTTAGGAATACGGCTGTTCTTCCGCCGTTTGGCGCGCATTGCCGACCCAGCGTAGTCTGCGCTTTCTGAGAAGCGTGTGCATGGCGGGAGACCAGCTCTAGCCAGGGCGTGAGAGTCTGGTGCATTGTAGCTCCATTTGATGCCGTCGAGCGAGTGAGGATGCGACGAAGGCAGCGCGTGTGGAAGCTGTCCGGCTTCATACAATACAATGCAATGCCATACAATACAATACAATGCAATGCAATGCAATGCAATACATTATAATGCAACGCAATACAATGTCATGCAATGCAATGCAAAATACAATGCAGTATGTAATTACAATGCAACACAATACAATATAATACTGTACAATACAACACAATGTATTACAATGCAATGCAATGCCACACAATACAACACAATAGCATTGTAATACAATACAATACAACTATACAACATAATACAATACCATTATAATACAATACAATATAATTCAACGCAATGCAATACAATACAACACAATACAATACAACACAACACAACACAACACAACACAGTATATTACAATGCAATGCAACACAATACAAAACAATGCAATAAACAATTCAAGTCAATGCAATGTAATGCAATACAATGCAACACTATACAATACAATGCAATAAGAATTGCAATGCAATACAATGCAACACAAAGGTACATTACAATGCATTACAATACAATACAATGTCAATAGATTCGGCGCGTGTGAACAGTTACAGAATGAATGAGTGTCTCTGATGTCCGTCCACTTATAATTATTCACTTCTAGCTGCCGGTCATCAAAGGTACTTCTGCTTATAGCAGCTTCCTTACACGTTTATATGATAGCAGTGTCTCTGATGTTCGTCCACTTATTATTCACTTCTGGCTGCCCGGACACCAAAGGTACTCCTGCTGCTTATAGCAGCTTCCTTACACGTTTATATGATAGCAGTGTCTCTGATGTCCGACCACTTATTATTCACTTCTAGCTGCCGGTCATCAAAGGTACTTCTGCTTATAGCAGCTTCCTTACACGTTTATATGATAGCACTGTCTCTGATGTCCGACCACTTATTATTCACTTCTGGCTGCCCGGACACCAAAGGTACTCCTGCTGCTTATAGCAGCTTCCTTACACGTTTATATGATAGCAGTGTCTCTGATGTCCGACCACTTATTATTCACTTCTAGCTGCCGGTCATCAAAGGTACTTCTGCTTATAGCAGCTTCCTTACACGTTTATATGATAGCACTGTCTCTGATGTCCGACCACTTATTATTCACTTCTAGCTGCTGGGCATCAAAGGTACGTCTTCTGCTTATATCAGCTTCCTTACACGCTTAGATGATAACAGTGTGTCTGATGTCCATCCACTTATTGTGCCACATGATTCTTTTTTGTTTTTGCTGTCCCATCTTCTGGGCCGCACAGTGGCGTTGCTCCCACGCCGCTAATTCCGAATCCCAATTCGCAGCCACACCTCCGCACGTTCAGGTCGCAGAATCCGAGACCAGCAGTCGAAGAGGAGCGAATCTATGTTAGGCCATCAGAAGAGGCAACCAACCGAGTCACTTCGGTGGAGTTCAGTAGAGCCTGTTCAGGACATCAGCTACTAAGCCACCCTACTGACGACACTATTCTCTTAGTCACGGAGCCAGCGTGAACGAGGTCCTCCCCTGAGGACGCCACATATGCAAACGCACGCACACAAACACACACACACACACAGCACACCACACACAGATCACACACAACACCTCACTCTCTCTCTCTCTCTCACTCTCTCTCTCTCACTCTCTCACAATCTCTCTCTCTCTCATCTCTCTCTCTCTCTCTATCTCCGTCTCTCTCTCTCTCTCTCTCTCTCTCTCTCTCTTCGCTCTCTCTCTCTCTCTCTCTCTCTCTCTCTCTCTCTCTCTCTCTCTCTCTCTCTCTCTCTCCTCTCTCACACACACACCCCTAAAAGGCTGTGCGTCGTTAATATACAACGTTTTTGTTTGTTGATTTGCACAGATATCCGCAGTTGATGTTTGAGTGTACAGGCTGTCTCACAAACAAAGTACTGATTTCGCGTAACGTTTGTTTGACAGGCTGTCTAACACAGTCATTGTAACTACACAACACTTGTGCAACCACCATCACTCTTTTATGTATCAAATCTGTAACAACGAAAGGCGCGTGAATGGATTGACTCTGGATTTTAACGATAGAAAGACGAAGTTGTTGTTGTTGTTGTTGTTGTTGTTGTTGTTGTTGTTGTTGGTTGTTGCTGTCTGTCGATTCAGACAATGACTGCCAGATAGCAGAGGGGGGCAGATGCTATTCTGGCGGGCTGGGCTACAATTTGTTTATAGTGGAGAAGCCTTGCCCAGGGTACATCCCCACTCTCTCGGCCAAAAGGATTTGAGGACGAGAGTTGGCGTTGGGGAAGGTCCCCAAAGGCCAACCAATCCCATTGGCTGCAGCAATGGCTGCAGTCATTGCAAATGTCCCCTAGTTACAGAGTCTCTAAGAAACCATTCTGTCAAGTTTCGTTAAGATTGGTTAAATAGTTTAGGCGCTGTGATGTGGAAGGATTTTTTTTCTGTCACACACTCACACGCACACGCACACGCACGCACACGCACGCACACGCGCACACACACACACACACACACACACACACACACACACACACACACACACACACACACACACACACACACACACACACACACACACACACACACACACACACACACACACACCTACTTAAAATCAAAACCCGTCATCTTCAAGTATATTCTGCAAGAGTATTAATTTGTTGTAAAATCACGTCACGGACAGAAGAAAAAAAACATGTTTGCCAACACCTTCTCATTGAAGTAGAAATTATTTATTTTTGCTACACAAAACCTTGTCGATAAAGCAAATGAAATAATGCTCTCGTGGTCAGGTAAGTTACTGTCTAAACTTGCAACTGTTCCTTCCTTCGGCAAATGTAAAGATCAGCTCCCTCCGCTGTTCCATGGTGAAGTTGGCCAATCAGCTTAACGGAATATGTAAATCGGAGGGAGCTGATTGGCCCTAACCCAAAGCCTTCATTCACCCTGGAACAGCGGAGGGAGCTGATCTTAGCATTAGCACTTCCTTCCTTTTAACCTTTTCTAGCCGTATTGGCATCATATGGCTGGTTGTTGCGCCATTCCCTGGAGACGGGTTGGCCATGTTGTGCCGATGGGAACATCTGAACCTGGAGATGGGGCAGCAGTCCATGGCCAGCCAACAAAACTTAGAAAAAATTCCTATCGAAATTCCTTTTCTGTGTTCGGCTGGTTTAACAAAATTGGGAGGTAACCTTAAGCTTGCTAATAACCCTTTCAACGCTAGCTATTCTTCAGCCAAAATTTACCATTAAACCTAGCGTTAAAAGTGTTAAAACAAACTTTCAACGCTAGCTATAATTCAGCCACAATTTACCATTAAACTTACCTGGGTAGAGAGAAGATTTCGTCTGCAATATTGGGGATTCCTCTGTGACATGCATAAACTAGGGCCTGCCCTTACCTCCGAAAATTAAGAACACAAGGTCACTGGATACCAGACCCTCATTTGATGCCTTTTAGTGACATGGGTGTCAAATCATTGTGGTGCCAAGAGGCGACAGTGGCGATGAAAGGGTTAGAAAGGGAAGCACTGGCAGCCTCTATTATGAGTTTTATGGATGTCTTAGCACGCTTAAGGTTATCGTCGCTATTTTGGATGCCTCTAAGCTGTGTGCGTGCAGGAATGTGGCTTTGGAATGTGAAACCCGGAATCGGGGAAAACCCAAGTAAGCACTCATGAATTTCTGCATGCAGAGCTCTCATTTCTCTGCAACGACTCAAATGCTAGATGTTTTTTTGTTTTTGTAAGCGGATCAGTTAGGTGATCTCTAGCCACACTTGACTCTATTCTGTCACTGTAATCTGCGGACAAAAATCCTGCTTAAAACCCTTTCATCGCCACTGTCGCCTCTTGGCACCACCATGACTTAACACCCATGTTACTGAAAGGCATCAAATGAGGGTCTGCTAACCTATGACCTTTCGTTCTTAATTTTGGGATGTAAGAACAGGCCCTATTTTATGCATGTCACAGAGGAATCCCCCATATTGCAGACACAATCTTTTCTCTACCCAGGTAAATGTAATGGTAAATTTTGGCTGAGGAATGGCTAGCGTTGAAAGGGTTAAAGCAGTGATGTGCAGTGGAGTTGTGCCGTACCAATGGCGGTTGAGAGACCTTTCTCCTTTGTTGCTGATGCAGAGAAGCCTCTCAACTGTGTGCTGGCATCCATCCCTGAAAGAACAACAGAGCCGCTGAATATCATCATCATCATCATCGTCATTTTTCGTCATCGTCATCGTCATCATCATCATCATCAATATCATCATCGTCATCGTCGTACTCAACTTCATCAGCATCATCATCGTCGTCCTCATCGTCGTCCTCAACATCATCACCATCATCATAATATATCATCATCATATTCACGGTTGTTGTCGTCATCAACAACAACACCATAATCATCATCATCATCATATCGTCGTCGTCGACTTCATCATCAATATCAGCAGCAATAGTTGTAGTAATAGTAGTAGCAGTAATGGTGGTAGTAGTAGTAATAGTAGTAGTGGTAGTAGTAGTAGTAGTAGTAGTAGTAGTAGTAGTAGTAGTAGTAGTAGTAGTAGTAGTAGTAGTAGTAGTAGTGTAGCTTTCTGTTTAGAGATTTGAGAGTGAGGCGGAGGGTCGATGTATTATGAAAAGAGAGAGAGAGAGAGAGAGAGAGAGAGAGAGAAGAGAGAGAGAGAGAGAGAGAGAGAGAGAGAGAGAGAGAGAGAGAGAGAGAGAGAGAGAGAGAGTGAGAGAGAGAGAGAGAGAGAGAGACAGAGAGACAGAGACAGAGACAGAGAGAGAGACAGAGAGAGAGACTGTGAGACAGACAGAGAGTGATAATAAAAACTCTGACGTTTAGTTGCAACTGTATATGCCATCGAATGTTGAAATATTCGTTGATTCGCGGGTATATTCAGTTTTAACTCTGTAACTTTGAAGTGGATTGATATTTTGGCATTATTACCACATATATTGATTTATTTATTTGTTGAATTGTTGATTGATTATTACTTGATTGATTTATTGATCAATCTATTTATTTATTGATGTATTTATTTATGTATCTATGCATTTACTTATTTATGTATTTGTTTCTTTAATTTGTTTGCTTTTTTTTATTATTTTTTATTATTAACTGACTATACTGACTACAATAACAATATGATAAGCTACTTCATTCCCACATAACCTAACGAAATTTTCAAATAAAACAAGCATTATTTCAAGCCAACTCTGGAGAGAGAAAAATGATGGACATAGTCTTTGGTACACTAGAGCTTAAATATATAAGCGTTGTGAAATATTATCATTTTCCATCAGTATTATTATTAAATAGTGATGCAGTCTGTATCTGTATCTGTAGTCGGTACGTTGGCAGTAACCACTGCAGTCGTTTTCATGTAGTTTGGATTTATTGTGTTGAGTACGTTTTATGAGCTTTAGCTAGTTGTACTCTTGCGTCATCACTAATTTGTTACTGCACGATTTTCGTTATTACAAAAAAAACTTGTTTGATCCGAAAACGTAAAAAAGTACTTTTGGGGTGCATTTCACATCAGTGCTATTTCCATTGGTAAGCATCCACAATGTTGTTACTCTCATTGTTACTTTTACCACCAAACAGTCACTCACACACACACACACTACATGCACACACACACACACACCACACACACACACACACACACACACACACACACACACACACACACACACACACACACACACACACACACACACACACACACACACACACACACACACACACACACACACACACACACACACACACACACACACACACACACACACACACACACACACACACACACACACACCACACACACACACATGCACACACACACACACACACACACACGCATGTACACACACACACACACACACACATGTAACAAGTTCAAGTTTCAAGTTTTATTTTCAACTTTCAGCCCAGAGGACTTCAAAGCCATAAACACAAATACTCACAACAAATTTGTCCCCATAAACATTCAACGAAACAAACGTGTAGAACATAAGGCAATTGATATGATATTAACATATACAAAAATAATGAAATTACCAGTGCTAACAACAAATGCATCACCACTAGAAAAGATGTAAAATAAAATTAAAAAACCTTGCCAGCTTTCTCAATATTTTTGGGTTTGTATTACTCAGTAACGATTTAAATTTGTGGACATTTGGGTGGTGATTATAATACTTTGAAAACAATTCTTTTCTTTTTTCTTTTACTGGTCCGTATGGGCATTGCAATACGTAATGGAATTCGTCGCCAATTTCGTCTCTATTACAAAATAAACAATTCCGCTCATTTCTAGCAACATTAAAAAACCGCTGCTTTTAACAGAGTGTCTGAACACGCCCCTAGTGTTTTTTTAAACCAGTATGTGAAAACTCGACACCCACAGTAACTCACCTAAAGACAAAAAGGACACACACAATCAGCCACACATAATAGAAACAACTGCTCTGTTTCAGTAACAAACGCTGACTGAATTCCAATGTCCTCTCAATCAGAAACAAGGAGTGAGTACTGTTCTTCTTGTGCAAGGGAAACTAGCACTAAGCTCAGTATTGAAATAGA
>CM065704.1:11734170-11736314 GCA_017654935.2 Phymorhynchus buccinoides
GGGGTAAACACACGTAGCCCATGAAACAGCCCTTCTAAAAGTAAAAGACGAACTTTGACACAAGCGGAAAGCGTAAGACTTGAATGAAAATGCCGCCACCGCGAGTCGCTGCTGCCAGAGTTTACAGTAACTTGAAGTTGAAGGGACGGGGTGTGTGGGTGGGGTAGGGGGGTGGGGGTGCTGCGAAAAGAGTGTTTGTTTATGTTATATACATAGAAAAAACAACAACACAATCATGTTCCCCTTTTTGTTCAGATCTCATTAAAGGGGTAGTAGTAGTAGCAGTAGTAGTAGTAGTAGTAGGAGGAGGAGGAGGAGGAGGAGGAGGAGGAGAGAAGGAGTATGAGTAGGAGAAGGCGGTAGTAGTAGTTTGGTATTAGTAGTAGTAGTAGTAGTAGTAGTAGTAGTAGTAGTAGTAGTAGTAGTAGTAGTAGTAGTAGTAGTAGAAGCAGCAGCAGCAGCAACAGCAGTAGTAGTAGTAAGTAGTAGTAGTAGTAGTAGTAGTAGTAGTAGCAGCAGCAGCAGCAACAACAGCAGTAGTAGTAGTTTGTAGTAGTAGTAGTATAGTAGTAGTAGTAGTATAGTAGTAGTAGTTAGTAGTAGTAGTAAAAAGTTAAAATATATACTATCTTTGGTAGCAATGTAATACTATCTTTGGTGGTAGTAGTAGTAGTAGTAGTAAGTAGTAGATAGTAGTAGTAAGTAGTAGTAGTAGTAGTAGTAGTAGTAGTAGTAGTAGTTATTAGTAGTAGTAGTAGTCGATATCATATGGCGCGCCGAATGACCAAAACTCTATCTAGCAGTTCGACAGAGTTTAAAAACCCTATCGAACTGTTAGATACAGTTTCTAAACTATAGCTAGCAGTTAGATAGAGTTTTTTCAAAACTCTGTCGAGCAGCTAGATGATAGAGTTTCTCGTCGTAAAACTCTGTCGACCGCGCCATTTTGATACTTTTTTTAAAACGAAGCATTTCATTGGTAGATAGGACTAGTATCTTTGACTGTGACCTACACCTAGCCTAATAGGTGGCATTCTACGAACTCGTTTAGCGGCTTCAATTACAGATGAAACACCGGGAAGATTCGCTCGTTGAAATCGTTCAGTTGCCATGTTTGTTTGACTACATGTAGGGGCCTAGGCCTATCGTCTTATTCAAATTCACAGGTCACTGCCCTGCCAAGGCCACAAACTTGTCGCTGAAGCCATGTACCAATCAGAACTCGCGATAGAAAAACTATATCTCGATATGGGTTATTTTGTGGAAACCCTATCTAGCTGTTCGACAGAGTTTTAAAACTCTATCGAACAGCTAGATAGGGTTTACAAACTCTATCGAACTGATAGATACAGTTTCGAAACTCTATCGAGCAGCTAGATAGAGTTTTGTGTCTTTGGCGCGCTATAGAATCAGACACGAAGAGGTGGAAGGACAGGAGGAAGATTGAGGCTTGCTAGTCAATTACCACCGTCCAACAAAGACGATAAGACTATGCATTACCAGCACTGGCATCCAGCGTAGGTCAACCTGGGAGTTGTTCTTCAAAGCTTGGATCATCTCTACCCTCTCCCCCAATCGGAAACGCGATCACGCACGCGCGCGTACACATGCACGCACGCCTACACGCACGCACACATACACACACGCGCGCGCACGCACGCGCACACGCCACACGCACACGCACACAAACAACACGACATACTGTGTCTGAACCTTTTAGGGGAAGGACGTTAACTGAAGAACTAAAAACACACACACCACACACAACACACCACAAACCCACAAACACACACACACACACACACACACACACCACACACACACACACACACACACACACACACACACAACACTCAGTAGGAATGAAGGGATAATCCCAGCTTAAAGTGCCTGACCAATCTCCCTGCAATCAGCTTCATCAAACTGATCTAGCCCAAACGGGACATGCCAAGACTTAAGGTCTCTGGAGAGACAAGCGTGGGACATCGCTTGATTCAGGTCTCTCTCCTATCTACACCACCTCCCGGCTTACTTTGCCAGCTTACTTACAAGTCACAATTGAAAAATTGGGAGCTCAAAGATTCACTATTCCAATGGGTTTCTCTCTCTCACACTGTCCAATTTAGCGATAGAGGAAAGGAGGG